>JANJXV010001029.1:67500-77500 GCA_024803745.1 Megascapheus bottae | reverse complement strand
CGGCCAGCAAGGAAGACGCAACAAGTGAGACTTCTTCTCGAGCAGCAGTTTATTCAGCAAGCTTACAGCTATGCCGGGTCGACCCCGACTTCCTCAAAACCCTGGGCTTTTATAGGCCCATCATCCAATCACATTTGCTTTCTTACAATTCTATAGCCAATAATATAAGTACACCTCTATAGCACATTCTAAACAAGTAGCAATATGGCATTACACATACTTCCAATCATGCATAAAGCTCAAGAACAATCACATCTTTTCCTGGAAACTTTCAAACAACTCAGTGGCGTAACCACAAGGCAGATGCCAGCGCCATCTTGTAATGGCGAATGTAATAGCTCTCTACATCTCCCCCTTTTTTCTTTTGGCTGAAAGTATAGAGAATTCGAGTAGGAATTCAGAGACTGGCCAGATCTCCAAACGCCTTCCCTATTTTCTCATACTGAGGGTAAGGGATCATGCCTGTCTTAGGTTGGAGAGATGCCTCTTGGTTCTTACCAGTCTTCAACATCCGATACTCGAGCATCGGAGTCTGTCTTAGGTTGATACCAAGACCAATCTCTACTCTTTCCCGTCTTTGACTACTGATCCAGCATACCCAGCCACACTTGGGGGGATTCTTGTTGCTGAAGAGCCATAAGATCTTGTTTAATGACCATGTGATCACGTTTTCTTTGTCTGATAATTTGTCTGCGCAAAACCAAAACAAACCAACACAACAATCCTAATCCAACAAATAATATAACAATTAAGGACAGGCTCCCAGCCCATTCTTTAACCCAACCAAGGGATTGAGAAATCCAATCTACCAATTCTCCCACAGTAGCAATGTTTACACGGGTGGAATTAACAACCATAATTTCATGCCGTAATTGATTAGTAAGATTTTCAAACTCTTGAGTCCAAGATCCTTGAAGCATACGACCCAATTCCCGGGATAGATTTGCAGCATAGGAAAGATTATAATAATCCAAAGAAGTAATACATAAACCAACTGTGGTTCCTACACACGTTAATTGAGCAAATTGAAACATATAATCCATTTGTTCTTGCAACAAGTCCACTCTTTGATTTAAAATCATAAGTCCTCGGGCTAAATGCTGATTCACTTGCACTTGAGTATCCATAGCTTGTGAAACCGCTTCAGAAAGTGTATTTACAGCAGTCGCAGTCTGAATGGAGGTAACCATAGCGGCAGCAGATGCAACAGCAGTTGCAATCAATGAAGACACCAAAATAATCAAAGCAGTCACTCCAAAATCACGTTTTGATCTTCTTTTCAATTTCACTATTAAATTCTTTTCAGAAGCTTCTACTGGAATAGGAATAAAAGTAGGCATACGCATAACCACAGCAGAATCAAACTCACTAACATTCCAGCACTGACTTAAATAACATACAGTAGAGGAACAATTTATAATCCCATCAACAACATCAAATGAATTAAAAATAACAAACATAAAAGGAAACCATACACATACAGGGGTAGGGCCATAACTACCATTAAATGCACAATAATCTAGGGTAACATTATTTCTAGGTGCCATAGTTGTACAATGACATGGAGTTGATGCCTTAGTTGTACAAGAACATGAAGTTGAACTGGGGCAACATGGCCCTGAACCGGGACAGACCATCATAAAATCACTTTTAATGGTACTATTACAATGCCTAAACTCTCCTCCATTAATAAAAGCCAAAGCATTACTAATAGTACAAGCATATTTCCCACAAATTAGCCAAACATCAAAAGGATTCTCAGTATCTTCATCTGCTCTTTGAAAAACATAATCACGTCTACATGGAGCATGGGTAAAATTCCCAAAATCAGCAATAGCAGGAGAAAAACGAAAACCAGAAGCAACATGAGCATATCTAGAACTCTGACAACCTGTCCACTCCCAGGGCCACCAAGCACCGCTAGTACATTTTGGAAACAATAAAGGAAAACTTTTTGTAGATCCATATTGAATTTCCCCAATTTTCACATGATCTCCATAAGATGGAACATACCCCGAATATCCCACCAATCCTGCCTTTTGAGTTAGCGTAGAAACTGTTGTCAAATCACCATTTGGCTGGGGATAAAACATTCCCATATTTTGTCGATGAAGAATTATACAGGCACTCAAATTCATAGATAAATAAAACACAAGGTTCGAGTTAAATTCAAACTTAAGGAAAAATTTCCACGTCCAGAATCATAAGGAATAGAAGGTAATTTCAAGGAACTGTTAGTTGTGAATATATATGGATATACTTTGGAAGTACTAGTCACTGGCATTGGCAGGGGAAACGTCTTCATTATTGCCCACAGTACTCGAGTCTCCATCAGTGGCCACAACAGCATCATTAGTAGTAGCATCATCGACAGGATTTTCATGACGCTCATCCTTCTGCACTTTCCTCACTAAACGTTCCGGCACCCAAATAGGATCTTGTGATTTCTGTGGAAACACACAAACAGCTCCTCGTACCCAAGAGAGCACGGGGTCTGGCCCATTCCATTGGCCAGTTAATACATCCTTCCATTTTACAAATCCTTTATGCAATTCTATAGCTGGTGAAACATGTCTATCAGCGGCAGAATGGCCTTGAATATCAAAATTTAAAAAATTTAAAGTAAAGAGGACTAAGGAAATTCTCTCTTTAGGTGTCCTCTTATGTCCAATTCCCTCCTTTTGTTTTTGTAAATAAATCTTTAAGGTGCGGTGAGCACGTTCCACGATACCTTGTCCTTGAGGATTATAAGGCAGTCCATGTGACAACTGTACTCCCATGGTTTGGCAAAATTGAAGGAATTGTCTGCTAGTATAAGCAGGGCCATTATCAGTTTTTAATAGATAAGGCATGCCCCAGGAAGCCCAAGCTTCCAGGCAATGAGTAATTACATGATGAGTTGTCTCTCCACTTAAAGGAGTGGCATGAATAATTCCTGAACATGTATCAATTGAGACATGTAAAAATTTCAACTTTCCAAACTCCATAACATGGGTAACATCCATTTGCCAAATTTTTAAAGGAAGAAGACCACGAGGATTAACACCCAATGACGCAACCGGTAGGTGGGTAACACATTTTGGACAATTTAACACAATTTGTCTGGCCGCCTGCCGGGTTAACTTAAACTTAGATTGTAAAGTACGGGCATTAACATGAAAATGACTATGAAATTCCTGAGCTTGTCGTTCCGGGGTAAAAACAGTAAAGGCCATTTGCACACGTTTGCACTTATCCACTACATCATTACCCAAACTAATTGGTCCGGGTAATCCTGTATGAGCACGTATATGAACTGGAAAAAATGGAGCTTTGCGGGCACATATTAATTCCTGCAATTGTGCAAATAATTTATAAACACTACTACTTTTGCTGATAACCCCAGCAAGTTCTAAACTTTTCAAGGCATTTACTACATAAAGGGAATCAGAAATAATATTAAAAGGAAAGGAACAATTCTGAAATACAGCAATAACAGCTTGTAACTCCACCTTCTGTGCCGATCCAGGTTGAAAGTGACATAAAACTGGTTGCTGTCCTTCAATTAAATAGGCCCCTAATCCATTCTTAGAGCCATCGGTAAAAATATTAACTGCTCCAATAATAGGTTGTTTTGCTGTAACTACCGGAAAAACCACGGGATGTTCTTTAAAAAACTGTAAAAAAGGACTCTTAGGATAATGATTATCTATTTTTCCTGTAAACATACAATTTAAAATAGCCCATTCATCGATGGTGGCACTTAAAACCTGAATTTGATCAGAAGTATAAGGAACTATAAGAAGATTAGGTTGACAACCAAAGTGTTGTATACTAAATTTAATACCCAAAATGGACAAATTTGCAACGGCTGTGGGATAGTATTCAATAGATTTTGCAGGTGACAATTTAGGGTGAACCCACGCCAAAGGTCCAGTCTGCCACAAGACTCCTGAAGGCTGTTTAAAAGAAGCCAAAATAATTAAAGAAATTTCTAGTCCTGGTTCTATTCTTTGTAAAAATGCTGAATCCAATCTTTCTTCCAGGACTTCTAAAACTCCTCTGGCTGCGGGGGTTAACATTCTAGGTGAGTCTAAGGCAGAATCACCTTGTAATATATCGAATAAGGGCTTTAATTCACTGTTGCTCATAGGGAGGGAGGTTCTAATCCAATTAATATCTCCCAACAATTTCTGGAAGTCATTTAAGGTCTTAAGGTTGTCTTTTCGTAGTTGCCATTTTAAAGGCCTTATCTTTTGAAATGTTATAATGCTCCCTAAGTACTGAGATACTTTATATTTCTGAACCTTTTCAGGGGCTATGAATAAATTCTTATTTTCCAAATATTTTATTAATAAGGCAAAGGCTTCATCCAATATTTCTTGATTTTTAGAGGTCAACAAAATATCATCCATATAATGTAAACACCTCACTAATGGAAATTCTTTCCGTAGGGGGAGTAACGCGGTATGTACATACAGCTGACACAAGGTGGGGCTGTTAGCCATTCCTTGGGGCAATACCACCCATTCAAAACGTTCATCCGGACTTTCTTGATTCACAGAAGGCAGGGTAAAAGCAAATCTACAGGTATCCACATCATTCAATGGAATGGAAAAGAAACAATCTTTTATATCAATGACGACTACAGGCCAGCCCCGAGGTAGAGCAGAAAGTAAAGGCAGTCCTCGCTGCACTGGCCCCATGACCTGCATTTGATTATTAATAGCACGCAAATCATGTAATAATCGCCATTTTCCAGATTTTTCCTAACAACAAAAATAGGAGTATTCCAGGGGGAGACTGAGGGACGAACGTGTCCAAGTTTTAATTGTTCCTGAACTAAATTTCGAGCTGCAATCAATTTTTCAGAGGGAAGTGGCCACTGAGGAACCCATACAGGTTCCTCTGTTTTCCAACGAATGGGTATAATATCCTCAGTGGCCCCTAGGGAAAACCCAGGCCTAGATTTTTTGGGAGTTGTACTACTGATACTGGGGAGGTGCGTCCCTGTAACTGTTTTCCCAGCCCAGAGCCTGGTTGAAACCCCATCTTAGACATAATTCTTTCTGCTTTACTAAAAGAGTTATTGGTAAGTTTAAAGTTCATTTGCTGTAAAATATCTCTGCCCCAAAGGGAAATAGGGACAGCAAGAACAAATGGTTGAAATATACCTTTATGCCCTTCCTCATCTTTCCAATTTAAAAAGGCAGCACTTAATTGTGGATTAGAGGCATAGCCCAAACCTTGAAGCGTTTGGTTAGTTATTTTCAGGGGCCATGACGCAGGCCAATCGTGTTGTGAAATAATACTTTTGTCAGCCCCTGTATCTAAAAGGCCCATAAAATTCTTTCCATTGACTGTTAATTTACACATAGGTCTTTCATTGAGATCCAGGGACAAAAATGCTGCTGTGCCTGAAGAGCCAAACCCTTGTTGCCCTCGAATATTATCTTTAGCAGGAAAAATTTTATGATGACTAGGAAGTAATAATAATTGAGCTATACGATCTCCGGGGGAAATAGCCGTTATGCCCCGGGGAGACTCAACCATAATTTTAACTATTCCCTGATAATCTGAATCTATCACTCCTGGATGAATACTCAAACCTTTTAGGGTAGACGAAGAACATCCTAATAAAAGTCCTACTGTATTCTCAGGGAGGGGGCCTTTAAAATCTGTATTAATGAGTTGAACTCCCATCTTAGGAGTTAATATGAGTCTGGTGGTGGAACAGAGGTCGATGCCTGCGGAACCCGGAGTGGCTCGCCTCGCTGACTCGGATGTCTGAGGGTCGGCCATGTTTCGGGAGGCGGCGGGGAGGCAGTTGTCATTGCCCCATATATTTGAGGGCCCTGGGGACGTGGGCCCCGGAGGCCATTTTTTGGCAGCTGAGAATCCTGTGGGGGCAAGGGCCGTCCTTCCTTATCCTTCACTGAACGACATTCACTAGCCCAATGGTTGCCCTTTATACATCTGGGACAAAGACCTGGTAAAGCGCGCCCTACTGGTTGGTCCCCAGTCCTTCCTTTTTCAGGACAGTTTGTTCTTATATGTCCTGGTTTACCACATCTATAGCAGCTACCACTTCCCTTTATTCCTTGTCTAGTCATTTTAACAACCGCTGCAGCCAAACCTGCATTGGTTAGAGGCCCTCCAATTTCTCTACATACTTTCAACCAAGCCTCAATTCCTTTGGTCTTATAGGGAGTGATGGCAGTCCTACATTCCTTGGTACATTGCTCATATACTAGCTGTTTTACTAAAGGCATGGCTCTATCTGCATCTCCCCAGACTTTACTGGCTGCCTCAACCATTCTGGCCACAAAATCAGAAAAAGGTTCAAGAGGACCCTGAATAATTTTGGTCAAATTTCCAGCCACTTCTCCCCGATTAGGGAGGGCCTTCCAAGCTCGAATGCAGATAGCATTAATCTGAGTATATACTTCATTTGGATATCCATTTTGATCATTCACGAAATTTCCTTGGCCTAGAAGCATGTCTCTGTTCCAGAACGGTCTGCCTGCCTCCACGTTTCTCGCTTCCTGTTCATTGGCAAATTCCATCCAAAAAACTTTCCATTCTAAATACTGTCCAGGACTTAAGCAAGCTTTCGCTAAGGAAGACCAATCTGCAGGGGTCATGGCATATCTACCAAATGCCTCAACAAGGGCTTGCGTAATCGCCGCATTGACCCCATAGGTTCTCACTGTCTCTGCTAAAGTTTTAACAGTTTTGTAATCTAATGGTTCATGATATCTCTGTTGATTTGGCGACTCAAAAACAGGACAACCTAAGCAAAGATCATTTTCAGCCTGTCGCCAAACCTCTGCGTGGCGTGTACGCCCTGACCCCCTAATAGGTGGGGGGTCTGGAGGAGGTGGAGCACTTAAATCTTCCCAATGTCCTGTACGTAAATTCTTTCGGGCTTCTTTTGACCTCCTTAAGCATGCCTCAAAAGCACCTTCCTCGGCCTCTAAATTATCCATCTCCCCCTCTTTTGGCAGAGGCGGATAGATAGAGGGTATCACTCTTTCAGTTATTTTAGTAGGTATTTGTTTTTCAATGGGCTCCTCCGTCACACTACTCCGCCTAGACAGGGACAAGGATCTATTCTCTTCTTTAAATTCCTCTAGAGCTATCTTTCCTTCCACCAGGGCAGTGCTGCACCGTTCATCAGTCATGCAGCTCCTAATTAATTTCCATATAGGCTTCACTCCTGGTCCAAGTCTGCCCTTTTCCGCGGCTCTATCTAAATCTTTCCCTAGCTTTTCCCAGGCAGGGAGTGAGAGGTTCCCAGAAACTGAGAACCAAGGAGCCACCTCTTCTATATTTAATAGAAAGAGTCTGAGTGTACTTTGTTTCACTTTCAATTCCTTTGCTCGCAAAAGAGCATCTAAAGCTGTTACTAATTGTGTAGATTCCGAGGCCCCCATCTTATTATGGAGAAAACCTCCCGCTCTTTCTTTATCTACAGAAAAGAGCAAAAGTAATTGGTCCCCTCTGCCCAGGACTTTAATTGGTCCTACTCTCCCAAGACCTTAATAGGTCTCTCTTATCTAGGAATTTAATTGGTTCCCCTTACCTGGGAAACTTACCAGTGCACCACATCGAGTTCTGAAGTCTGTTGGAAATGAAATTCCCCGTACGGGCCACCAGATGTCGCTGTACCCTCGGCCAGCAAGGAAGACGCAACAAGTGAGACTTCTTCTCGAGCAGCAGTTTATTCAGCAAGCTTACAGCTATGCCGGGTCGACCCCGACTTCCTCAAAACCCTGGGCTTTTATAGACCCATCATCCAATCACATTTGCTTTCTTACAATTCTATAGCCAATAATATAAGTACACCTCTATAGCACATTCTAAACAAGTAGCAATATGGCATTACACATACTTCCAATCATGCATAAAGCTCAAGAACAATCACATCTTTTCCTGGAAACTTTCAGACAAACAACTCAGTGGCGTAACCACAAGGCGGATGCCAGCGCCATCTTGTAATGGCGAATGTAATAGCTCTCTACAGGTTAGGGTTAGGCTTAGGCTTATGGTTATGGTTAAGGTTAGGGTTAGGGTTAGGTTTAGGGTTAGGGTTAGGGTTAGGGAAATGGTACGGGTTAGGGTTAGTGTTAGGGTTAAGGTTAGGGTAAGGATTAGTGTTAGGGTTAGGGTAAGGGTTAGGGTTAGGTTTAGGGTTAGCATTAAGTTTAGGGTTAGGTTTACTGTAAAGGTAACGGTTAGGGTTATTTTTAGGATAAGGGTTAGTTTTGGGGGTTAGGGTTAGGGTTAGGGTTAGGGATAGGTTTAGGGTTAGGGTTAGTGTAAGGGTAAGGGTTAGAGTTAGGGTTAGGTTTAGGGTTAGGGTTAAGGTAAGGGTAAGTGTTAGGATTAGGGTTAGGTTTAGGGTTAAGTTTAGGGTTAGAGTTAGGGTTAGGGTTAGGGTAAGGGTTAGGGTGAGGGTTAGGGTTAGGTTTAGGTTTAGGGAAAGTGTAAAGTATAGGGTAAGGTTTAGGGTTAGGGTTAGGTTTAGGGTAAGGCTTAGGGTTAGGGTTAAGGTAAGGGTTAGGGTTAGAGTTAGGGTTAGGGTTAGCACTAAGGTTAGGGTTAGGGTTAGGATAAGGGTAAGGGTTAGGTTTAGAGTTAGGGTAAGGATTAGGGTTAGGGTTAGAGTAAGGGTTAGGTTTAGGTTTAGGGTTAGGGTAGCACTAAGTTAAGGGTTAGGGTTAGGGTAAGGGTAAGGTTTAGGGTTAGTGTTAGGGTTAGGTTAGGGGTTAGGGTTAGGCTTAGGGTTAGGGTAAGGTTTAGGGTTAGGGTTAGGGTTAACATTAAGGTTAGGGTTAGGGTTGGGGTAAGGGTAAGGGTTAGGGTTAGGGTTAGGGTAAGGATTAGGCATAGGATTAGGGTTATGGTAAGGGTTAGGGTTATGATTAGGGTCAGCATTTAGGTTAGAGTTAGGTTAGGGTTAGGCTTAGGTATACGGTAAGGGTAAGGGTTAGGGTTAGGGTTAGGGTTAGGTTTAGGTTTAGGGTTGGGGTTAAGGTTAGGGTTAGGGTTAGGGTAAGTGTTAGGGTTAGGGTTAGGGGTAGGGTAAGGGTAAGGATTCAGGTTACGGTTAGGGTTAGGTTTAGGGCTAGTGTTAGGTTTAGTTTTAGGGTTAGGGGAAGAGTATGGGTAAGGTTTAGGGTTAGGGTTAAAGTTAGGGTTAGGGTTAGGGTTAGGGATAGAATTAGGGTTAGGGTTAGGTTTAGCGTTAGGGTTAGGGTAAGGGTAAGTGTTAGGATTATGGTTACGGTTAGGTTTAGAGTTATGGTTAGGGTAAGGTTTAGGGTTAGGGTGAGGGTGAGGGTTAGGGTAGGGTAAGGTTAGGGTTAGTGTTAGGGTTATTGTTAGGGTTAGGGTAAGTGTAAGGGTTATGGTTAGGTTTAGGGTTAGGTTTAGGGTTAGCGTTAGGTAAGGGTAAGGGTTAGGGTTAGGTTGAGGGTTAGGGTTAGGGTTAATGTTAGGGTTAGTGTTCGGGTTAGGGTTAGGTTTAGGGTAAGGGTAAGGGTTAGGGTTCCGGTGAGGGTTAAGGTTAGGGTTAGGGTTAGGGTTAGGAGTTAGGTGTAGGGTTAGGTTTTGGGTTAGGGTTAGGGTAAGGGTTAGGGTTAGGGTAAGAGTAAGTGTTAGGTTTAGGTTTAGGGTTAGGGTTAGGGTTACCGTAAGGGTATGGGTTAGGGTTAGGGTTAGGGTTAGGTTTAGGTTTAGGGTTAGGGTTAGGGTTAGGGTTAAGGTAAGGGTACGTGTTAGGGTTAGGGTTAGGGTTAGGGTTACGGTTAGAGTTAGGGTTAGGGTAAGGTTAAGGGTTAGGGTTAGGGTTAGGGGTAGGTTTAGGGTTAGGGTTAGGGTTAAGGTTAGGATTAGGTTTAGGGTTACAGTAAGGTATGGGTTAGGGTTAGGGTTAGGTTTATTGTAAGGGTAGGTGTTAGGGTTATGGTTTGGGTTAGAGTAAGGGTTAGGGTTAATATTAGGGTTAGGGTTAGGG
>JANJXV010001029.1:45000-52500 GCA_024803745.1 Megascapheus bottae | reverse complement strand
TTAGTATTGAGGGTTAGGTTTAGGGTTAGGGTTAGGGTTAGGGTTAGGGTTAAGGTGATGTTTAGATTTAGGGTTAGGGTAAGGGTAATTGTTAGGGTTAGGGATAGGGTAAGGGTAAGGGTTAGGGTTAGGGTTAGAGTTAAGTTTAGGTTTAGTGTTAGGGTAAGGGTTAGGGTAATGGTAAGGGTTAGGGTTAGGGTTAGGCTTAGGGTTAGCATTAAGGTTAGGGTTAGGGTTAAGGTAAGGATAAGTGTAAGTGTTAGGGTTAGGGTTAGGGTTAGTTTTAAGGTTATGGTTAGGGTTAGGGTTAGGGTAAGGGTAAGGGTTAGGGTTAGGGTTAGGTTTAGGGTTAGGGAGAGGGTAAGGGTTAGGGTAAGGTTTAGGGTTAGGCTTAGGGTTAGGGTAAGGCTTAGGGTTAGTGTTAGGGTTAGGGTAAGAGTTAGCGTTAGGGTTAGCAGTAAGGTCAGGGTTAGGGTTAGGGTAAGGGTAAGGGTTACGGTTGGGGGTAAGGTAAGGATTAGGGTTAGGGTTAGGGTTAGGTTTAGGGTTAGGGAAAAGGTACGGGATAGGGTAAGGTTTAGGGTTAGGGTTAGGGTTAGGGTAAGGGTTAGGTTTAGGGTTAGGGTTAGGGTAAGAGTTAGGGTTAGGTTTAGGGTAAGGGTAAGGGTTAGGGTTAGGATTAGGGTTATGGGTTAGGGTTAGGGTAAGGGTAAGGGTAAGGATAAGGTTTAGGTTTAGGGTTAGGGTTAGGTGTTAGGGTTAGGGTTAGTGTAAAGCATAGGGTGAGGGTTAGGGTAAGGGTTAGGGTTAGGGTTAGGGTTAGGGTTAGCATTAAGGTTAGGGTTAGGGCTAGGGTTAGCGTTAGGGAAAGGGTTAGGGTTAGGGTTAGGGTAAGGGTAAGGGTAAGGGTTAGGGTTAGGATTAGGGTTAGCGGTTAGGGTTAGGGTTAGGTTAAGGGTAAGGATAAGGTTCAGGTTTAGGGTTAGGGTTAGGTGTTAGGGTTAGGGTTAGTGTAAAGCGTAGGGTTAGGGTTAGGTTAAGGGTTAGGGTTAGGGTTTGGGTTAGGGTTAGCATTAAGGTTAGGGTTAGGTTAGGGTTAGCGTTAGGGAAAGGGTTAGTGTTAGAATTAGGGTTAGGGTTAGGGTTAGGTTTCGGCTTAGGGTTGGGGTTAAGGTTAGGGTTAGGGTTAGGGTAAGTGTTAGGGTTAGGGTTAGGGCTAGGGTAAGGGTAAGGATTCGGGTTAGGGTTAGGGTTAAGGTTAGGGTTAGGGTTAGGGTTAGGGGAAGGGTATGGGTAAGGTTTAGGGTTAGGGTTAAAGTTAGGGCTAGGGTTAGGGTTAGGGTTAGAATTAGGGTTAGGGTTAGGTTTAGCGTTAGGGTTAGGGTAAGGGTAAGTGTTAGGATCATGGTTACGGTTAGGTTTAGCGTTATGGTTAGGGTAAGGTTTAGGGTTAGGGTGAGGGTGAGGGTTAGGGTAGGGTAAGGTTAGGGTTATTGTTAGGGTTAGGGTTACGGTTAGGGTAAGTGTAAGGGTTATGGTTAGGGTTAGGTTTAGGGTTAGCGTTAGGTAAGGGTAAGAGTAAGTGTTAGGTTTAGGGTTAGGGTTAGGGTTAAGGTTACAGTAAGGGTATGGGTTAGGGTTAGGGTTAGGGTTAGGTTTAGGGTTAGGGTTATGTTTAGGGTTAGGGTTAGGGTTAGGGTTAGGGTTAGGGAAAGGTTAAGGGTTAGGGTAAGGTTTAGGGTTAGGGTTAGGATTAGGGTAAGGGTTAGGGTTAGGGTTAGGGTTAGGGTAAGAATTAGGGTTAGGGTTAGGATTAGGGTTAGGGTAAGGGTAAGGATAAGGTTTAGGTTTAGGGTTAGGGTTAGGTGTTACGGCTAGGGTTTGTGTAAAGCGTTGGGTTAGGGTTAGGGTAAGGGTTAGGTTTAGGTTTAGGGTTAGGGTTAGCATTAAGTTTAGGGTTAGGGTTAGGGTTAGCGTTAGGGAAAGGGTTAAGGTTAGGGTTAGGGTAAGGGTTAGGGTTAGGGTTAGGGTTAGGGGTTAGGGTTAGGGTTATGGTAAGGATTAGGGTTAGGGTTAGGATTAGGGTAACTGTTAGGATTAGGTTTAGGGTTAGGGTTAGCATTAAGGTTAGGGTTAGGGTTAGGGTAAGGGTAAGGGTTAGGGTTAGGGTTAAGGTTAGGGTTAGGGTTAGGGTTAGGGTTAGGATTAGGGTTAGGTTTAGGTTTAGGGTTAGGGTTAGGTTTAATGTTAGGGTAAGGGTAAGGGTTAGGGTTAGGGTTAGGGTTAGGGTAAGGATCAGGTTTAGGGTTAGGGTTAGGGTTAGCATTAAGGTTAGGGTTAGGTTAAGGGTAAGGGTTAAGTTTTTTGTTAGGGTGAGGGTTAGATTTGGGGGTTAGGGTTAGGGTTAGGGATAGGTTTAGGGTTAGCGTTAAGGTAAGGGTCAGGTTTAGGCTTAGGGATAGGGTTAGATTAAGGTTAGGGTTAGGGTAAGGGTAAGTGTTAGGGTTACGGTTAGGGTTAGCATTAAGGTTAGGGTTAGGGTTAGGGTAATTGTAAGGTTTAGGGTTAGGGTTAGGGTTAAGGTTAGGGTTAGGGTTATGGTTAGGATTAGGGTTAGGTTTAGGTTTAGGGTTAGGGTTAGGGTAAGGGTAAGGGTTAGGGTTAGGCTTAGGCTTAGGGTTACAGTTAAGGTTAGGGTTAGGTTTAGGGTTAGGGTTTGGGAAACGGTAAGGTGTAGGGTTAGAGGAAGGGTTAGGGTTAGGGTTAGGGTTAGGGTTAGCATTAAGTTTAGGGTTATGGCTAGGGTAATGGTAAGGGTTAGGGTTAGTGTTAGGGTTAGGTTTAGGGGTTAGGGTTAGGGTTAGGTGTTATGGTTAGGGTTAGGGTTAGGGTAAGGGTTAGGGTTAGGTTAAGGGTTAGGGTTAGGGTTAGGGTTAGGGTTAGGATTAAGGTTAGGGTTAGGTCAGCGTTAGGGTTAGCGTTAGGGTTATGGTTAGGGTAAGGGAAAGGTTTAGGGTTAGGATTAGGGTTGGGTTTAGGGTTAGGTTTAGGGTAAGGGTAAGTGTTAGTGTTAGGCTTTGGCTTAGGGTTAGGGTTAAGGTTAGGGTTAGGTTTAGGGTTAGGGTTAGGGTAAGGGTTAGGCTTAGGGTTAGGGTTAGGGTTAGTGTTAGGGTTAGGGTTAGGGTAAGGGTAAGGGTTAGCATTAGGTTTAGGTTTAGGTTTAGGGTTGGGGTTAAGCTTAGGGTTAGGGTTAGGGTAAAGGTAAGGTTTAGATTTAGGTTTAGGCTTAGGGTAAGTGTTAGTGTTAGGGTTAGGGTAAGGGTAAGGGTTAGCGTTAGGGTTAGGGTTAGGTTTAGGCTTAGGGTTAGGCTTAGGGTTAGCATTAAAGTTAGGCTTAGGGTTAAGGTAAGGATAAGGGTAAGTGTTAGGGTTAGGGTTAGGGTTAGGTTTAAGGTTAGGTTTAGGGTTAGGGTTAGGGTTAGGGTAAGGGTAAGGGTTAGGGTTAGGGTTAGGGTTAGGGCTAGGGAGAAGGTAAGGGTTAGGGTAAGGTTTAGGGTTAGGCTTAGGGTTAGGGTAAGGCTTAGGGTTAGTGTTAGGTTTAGGGTAAGAGTTTGGGTTAGGGTTAGGGTTAGGGTTAGCAGTAAGGTTAGGGTTAGGGTTAGGGTAAGGGTAAGGGTTAGGGTTGGGGGTAAGGTAAGGATTAGGGTTAGGGTTAGGGTTAGGTTTAGGGTTAGGGAAAGGATAAGGGTTAGGGTAAGGTTTAGGGTTAGGGTTAGGGTTAGGGTAAGGGTTAGGGTTAGGGTTAGGGTTAGGGTAAGAATTAGGGTTAGGGTTAGGGTAAGGGTAAGGGTTAGGGTTAGGATTAGGGTTACGGGTTAGGGTTAGGGTTAGGGTAAGGGTAAGGATAAGGTTTAGGTTTAGGGTTAGGGTTAGGTGTTAGGGTTAGGGTTTGTGTAAAGCGTAGGGTTAGGGTTAGGGTAAGGGTTAGGGTTAGGGTTAGGGTTAGCATTAAGTTTAGGGTTAGGGTTAGGGTTAGCGTTAGGGAAAGGGTTAGGGTTAGGGGTAGGGTTAGGGTTAGGGTAAGGGTAAGGGTTAGGTTTAGGGTTATGGTAAGGGGTTAGGGTTAGGGTTAGGGTAGGGGAAGGATAAGGTTTAGGTTTAGGGTTAGGGTTAGGTGTTAGGGTTAGGGTTAGTGTAAATCGTACGGTTAGGGTTAGGGTGATGGTTAGGGTTTGGGTTAGGGTTAGCATTAAGGTTAGGGTTAGGGTTAGCGTTAGGGAAAGGGTTACCGTTAGGATTAGGGTTAGGGTTAGGGTTAGGTTTAGGTTTACAGTTGGGGTTAAGGGTAGGGTTAGGGTTAGGGTAAGTGTTAGGGTTAGGGTTATGGTTAGGGTAAGGGTAAGGATTCGGGTTAGGGTTAGGGTTAGGGTTAGGTTTAGGGTTAGGTTTAGGGGAAGGGTATGGGTAAGGTTTAGGGTTAGGTGTAAAGTTAGGGTTAGGGTTAGGGTTAGGGTTACAATTAGGGTTAGGGTTAGGTTTAGCGTTAGGGTTAGGGTAAGGTTTAGGGTTAGGGTTTGGGTGATGGTTAGGGAAGGGTAAGGTTAGGGTTATTGTTAGGGTTATTGTTAGGGTTAGGGTAAGTGTAAGGGTTATAGTTAGGGTTAGGGTTAGGTTTAGGGTTAGCGTTAGGTTAGGGTAAGGGTTAGGATTAGGTTGAGGGTTAGGGTTATGGTTAAGGTTAGGGTTAGTGTTCGGGTTAGGGTTAGGTTTAGGGTAAGGGTAAGGGTTAGGGTTAGGGTTAGGGTTATTGTTAGGGTAAGGGTTAGCTTTAGGGTAAGAGTAAGTGTTAGGTTTAGGGTTAGGTTTAGGATTAGGGTTACAGTAAGGGTATGGGTTAGGGTTAGGGTTAGGGTTAGGGTTAGGGTTAAGGTAAGGGTAAGTGTTAGGGTTAGGGTTAGGGTTAGATTTAGGTTTAGGGTAAGGTTAAGGGTTAGGGTTAGTGTTAGGGTTATGTTTAGGTTTAGGGTTGGGGTTAAGGTTAGGGTTAGGGTTAGGGTAAGTGTTAGGGTTAGGGTTAGGGTTAGGGTAAGGGTAAGGATTCGGGTTAGGGTTAGGGTTAGGGTTAGGGTTAGGTTTAGGGTTAAGGTTAGGGCAAGGGTATGGGAAAGGTTTAGGGTTAGGGGTAAAGTTAGGGTTAGGGTTAGGGTTAGGGTTACAATTAGGGTTAGGGTTAGGTTTAGCGTTAGGGTTAGGGTAAGGGTAAGTGTTAGGATTATGGTTACGGTTAGGTTTAGCGTTATGGTTAGGGTAAGGTTTAGGGTTAGGGTGAGTGTGAGGGTTAGGGTAGGGTAAGGTTAGGGTTATTGTTAGGGTTAGGGTTAGGGTTAGGGTAAGTGTAAGGGTTATGGTTAGGGTTAGGGTTAGGTTTAGGGTTAGCGTTAGGTAAGGTTAAGGGTTAGGGTTAGGTTGAGGGATAGGGTTATGGTTAAGGTTAGGGTTAGTGTTCGGGTTAGGGTTAGGGTTAGGGTAAGGGTAAGGGTTAGGGTTAGGGTTAAGGTTATGGTTAGGGTAAGGGTTAGGTTTACGGTAAGAGTAAGTGTTAGATTTAGGGTTAGGGTTAGGGTTAGGGTTACAGTAAGGTTATGGGTTAGGGTTAGGGTTAGGGTTAGGGTTAGGTTTAGGGTTAGGGTTAGGGTTAGGGTTAGGGTTAAGGTAAGGTTAAGTGTTAGGGTTAGGGTTAGGTTTAGGGTTAGAGTTAGGGTTAGGGTAAGGTTAAGTGTTAGGGTTAGGGTTATGGTTAGGTTTAGTGTTATGGTTAGGGTTAAGGTTAGGTTTAGGGTTAGGTTTACAGTAAGGTATGGGTTAGGGTTATGATTAGGGTTAGGGTTAGGTTTATTGTAAGGGTAAGTGTTAGGGTTAGGGTTAGGGTTAGGGTAAGGGTAAGGGTTATGGTTAGGGTTTGGTTAGGATTAGGGTTAGGGGTTAGGGTTAGGGTTATGGTAAGGGTAAGGGTAAGGTTTAGGTTTAGGGTTAGGTGTTAGGGTTAGGGTTAGTGTAAGGCTTAGTGTTAGGGTTAGGGTTAGGGTAAGGTTTAGGGTTAGGGTTAGGGTTAGGTTTATTGTAAGTGTAAGTGTTAGGGTTAGGGTTAGGGTAAGGGTAAGGGTTAGGGTTAGGGTTAGGGTTAGGCTTAGGATTAGGGTTAGGGGTTAGGGTTAGGGTTATGGTATGGGTAAGGGTAAGGTTTAGGTTTAGGGTTAGGTGTTAGGGTTAGGGTTAGTGAAAGGCTTAGGGTTAGGGTTTGGGTTAGGGTAAGGTTTAGAGTTAGGGTTAGGGTTATGGTTAAAATTAAGGTTAGGGTTAGGGTTAGGGTTAGGGTTAAGGAAAGTGTTAGGGTTAGGGTTAGGGTAAGGGTAAGGGTAAGGGTTAGGTTTAGGGTAAGGTTTAGGTTTAGGTTTGGGGTTAAGGTTAGGGTTAGGGTTATGGTAAGGGTTAGGTTTAGGGTTAGGTTTAGGGTATGTGTTAGGGTTAGGGTTAGGGTTAGGGTAAGGGTAAGGATTCGAGTTAGGGTTAGGGTTAGGGTTAGGGTTAGGGTTAGGGTTAGGGAAAGGGTAAGGGTTAGGTTTAGGGTTAGGGTTAAAGTTAGGGTTAGGGTTAGGGTTAGGGTTAGGATTAGGGTAAGGATTAGGGTTAGGCTTAGGGTAAGGGTTAGGGTTAGGGTTAGTGTTAGCGTTAGGGTAAGGGTATGGGTTAGGTTTAGGGTTAGGTTTAGGGTTAGGTTAAGGATTAGAGTTAGGTTTAAGTTTAGGTTAGTGTTAGGGTTAGCATTAAGTTTAGGGTTATTGTTAGGGTAAGGGTAAAGGTTAGGGTTATTGTTAGGGTGAGGGTTAGGTTTGGGGGTTAGGGTTAGGGTTAGGGTTAGGGATAGGTTTAGGGTTAGGGTTAGGGTAAGGGTAAGGGTTAGGGTTAGGTTTAGGGTGATGTTTAGATTTAGGGTTAGGGTAAGGGTAAGGGTTAGGGTTAGGGATAGCGTAAGAATAAGGGTTAGGGTTAGGGTTAGGGTTAGGGTTAAGTTTATGGATAGTGTTAGGGTTAGGGTTAGGGTTAGGCTAAGGGTAAGGGTTAGGGTTAGTGTTAGGGTTAGGGAAAGGTTAAGGATTAGGGTAAGGGTTAGGCTTAGGATTAGGTTTAGCCTAAGGGTTAGGGTTAGGGTTAGGGGTTAGTGTTAGGGTTATGGTAAGGGTTAGGGTTAGGGTTAGGGTTAGGGTAAGTGTTAGGGTTAGGTTTAGGGTTAGGGTTAGCATTAAGGTTAGGGTTAGGGTTAGGGTAAGGGTAAAGGTTAGGGTTAGGGTTAGGTTTAGGTTTAGGGTTAGGGTTAAGGTTAGGGTTAGGGTTAGGGTAAGTGTAAGGGTTAGGGTTAGGGTAAGTGTTAGGGTTAGGTTTAGGGTTAGGGTTAGCATTAAGGTTAGGGTTAGGGTTAGGGTAAGGGTAAAGGTTAGGGTT
>JANJXV010001029.1:30000-42500 GCA_024803745.1 Megascapheus bottae | reverse complement strand
TAGGGTTAGGGTAAGAATTAGGGTTAGGGTTAGGGTAAGGGTAAGGGTTAGGGTTAGGATTAGGGTTACGGGTTAGGGTTAGGGTTAGGGTAAGGGTAAGGATAAGGTTTAGGTTTAGGGTTAGGGTTAGGTGTTAGGGTTAGGGTTTGTGTAAAGCGTAGGGTTAGGGTTAGGGTAAGGGTTAGGGTTAGGGTTAGGGTTAGGGTTAGCATTAAGTTTAGGGTTAGGGTTAGGGTTAGCGTTAGGGAAAGGGTTAGGGTTAGGGGTAGGGTTAGGGTTAGGGTAAGGGTAAGGGTTAGGTTTAGGGTTATGGTAAGGGGTTAGGGTTAGGGTTAGGGTAGGGGAAGGATAAGGTTTAGGTTTAGGGTTAGGGTTAGGTGTTAGGGTTAGGGTTAGTGTAAATCGTACGGTTAGGGTTAGGGTGATGGTTAGGGTTTGGGTTAGGGTTAGCATTAAGGTTAGGGTTAGGGTTAGCGTTAGGGAAAGGGTTACCGTTAGGATTAGGGTTAGGGTTAGGGTTAGGTTTAGGTTTAGAGTTGGGGTTAAGGGTAGGGTTAGGGTTAGGGTAAGTGTTAGGGTTAGGGTTATGGTTAGGGTAAGGGTAAGGATTCGGGTTAGGGTTAGGGTTAGGGTTAGGTTTAGGGTTAGGTTTAGGGGAAGGGTATGGGTAAGGTTTAGGGTTAGGTGTAAAGTTAGGGTTAGGGTTAGGGTTAGGGTTACAATTAGGGTTAGGGTTAGGTTTAGCGTTAGGGTTAGGGTAAGGTTTAGGGTTAGGGTTTGGGTGATGGTTAGGGAAGGGTAAGGTTAGGGTTATTGTTAGGGTTATTGTTAGGGTTAGGGTAAGTGTAAGGGTTATGGTTAGGGTTAGGGTTAGGTTTAGGGTAAGGGTTAGGATTAGGTTGAGGGTTAGGGTTATGGTTAAGGTTAGGGTTAGTGTTCGGGTTAGGGTTAGGTTTAGGGTAAGGGTAAGGGTTAGGGTTAGGGTTAGGGTTATGGTTAGGGTAAGGGTTAGCTTTAGGGTAAGAGTAAGTGTTAGGTTTAGGGTTAGGTTTAGGATTAGGGTTACAGTAAGGGTATGGGTTAGGGTTAGGGTTAGGGTTAGGGTTAGGGTTAAGGTAAGGGTAAGTGTTAGGGTTAGGGTTAGGGTTAGATTTAGGTTTAGGGTAAGGTTAAGGGTTAGGGTTAGTGTTAGGGTTATGTTTAGGTTTAGGGTTGGGGTTAAGGTTAGGGTTAGGGTTAGGGTAAGTGTTAGGGTTAGGGTTAGGGTTAGGGTAAGGGTAAGGATTCGGGTTAGGGTTAGGGTTAGGGTTAGGGTTAGGTTTAGGGTTAAGGTTAGGGCAAGGGTATGGGAAAGGTTTAGGGTTAGGGGTAAAGTTAGGGTTAGGGTTAGGGTTAGGGTTACAATTAGGGTTAGGGTTAGGTTTAGCGTTAGGGTTAGGGTAAGGGTAAGTGTTAGGATTATGGTTACGATTAGGTTTAGCGTTATGGTTAGGGTAAGGTTTAGGGTTAGGGTGAGTGTGAGGGTTAGGGTAGGGTAAGGTTAGGGTTATTGTTAGGGTTAGGGTTAGGGTTAGGGTAAGTGTAAGGGTTATGGTTAGGGTTAGGGTTAGGTTTAGGGTTAGCGTTAGGTAAGGTTAAGGGTTAGGGTTAGGTTGAGGGATAGGGTTATGGTTAAGGTTAGGGTTAGGGTTAGGGTTAGGGTAAGTGTAAGGGTTATGGTTAGGGTTAGGGTTAGGTTTAGGGTTAGCGTTAGGTTAGGGTAAGGGTTAGGATTAGGTTGAGGGTTAGGGTTATGGTTAAGGTTAGGGTTAGTGTTCGGGTTAGGGTTAGGGTTAGGGTAAGGGTAAGGGTTAGGGTTAGGGTTAAGGTTATGGTTAGGGTAAGGGTTAGGTTTACGGTAAGAGTAAGTGTTAGATTTAGGGTTAGGGTTAGGGTTAGGGTTACAGTAAGGTTATGGGTTAGGGTTAGGGTTAGGGTTAGGGTTAGGTTTAGGGTTAGGGTTAGGGTTAGGGTTAGGGTTAAGGTAAGGTTAAGTGTTAGGGTTAGGGTTAGGTTTAGGGTTAGAGTTAGGGTTAGCGTAAGGTTAAGTGTTAGGGTTAGGGTTAGGGTTAGGTTTAGGGTTAGGGTTAGGGTTACAGTAAGGTATGGGTTAGGGTTAGGGTTAGGGTTAGGGTTAGGGTTAGGTTTATTGTAAGGGTAAGTGTTAGGGTTAGGGTTAGGGTTAGGGTAAGGGTAAGGGTTAGGGTTAGGGTTTGGTTAGGATTAGGGTTAGGGGTTAGGGTTAGGGTTATGGTAAGGGTAAGGGTAAGGTTTAGGTTTAGGGTTAGGTGTTAGGGTTAGGGTTAGTGTAAGGCTTAGTGTTAGGGTTAGGGTTAGGGTAAGGTTTAGGGTTAGGGTTAGGGTTAGGTTTATTGTAAGTGTAAGTGTTAGGGTTAGGGTTAGGGTTAGGGTTAGGGTTAAAATTAAGGTTAGGGTTAGGGTTAGGGTTAGGGTTAAGGAAAGTGTTAGGGTTAGGGTTAGGGTAAGGGTAAGGGTAAGGGTTAGGTTTAGGGTAAGGTTTAGGTTTAGGTTTGGGGTTAAGGTTAGGGTTAGGGTTATGGTAAGGGTTAGGTTTAGGGTTAGGTTTAGGGTATGTGTTAGGGTTAGGGTTAGGGTTAGGGTAAGGGTAAGGATTCGAGTTAGGGTTAGGGTTAGGGTTAGGGTTAGGGTTAGGGTTAGGGAAAGGGTAAGGGTTAGGTTTAGGGTTAGGGTTAGGGTTAGGGTTAGGGTTAGGGTTAGGGTAAGGGTTAGGGTTAGGGTAAAAGTAAGTGTTAGGATTAGGGTTAGGGTTAGGTTTAGGGTTAGGGTTAGGATAAGGGTAACGGTTAGGGTTAGGGTAAGGGTTAAGGTTAGGGTTAGCATTATGGTTAGGGTTAGGATTAGGGTTGGGTTTAGGGTTAGGGTTAGGGTAAGGGAAAGGGTTAGTGTTAGGCTTTGGCTTAGGGTTAGGGTTAAGCTTAGGGTTAGGTTTAGGGTTAGGGTTAGGGTAAGCGTTAGGCTTAGGGTTAGGGTTAGGGTTAGGGTTAGGGTGAGGGTAAGGGTAAGGGTTAGGATTAGGGTGAGGTTTAGGTTTAGGGTTGGGGTTAAGGTAAGGGTTAGGGTTAGGGTAAAGTTAAGGTTTAGGTTTAGGGTTAGGGTTAGGGTAAGTGTTAGGGTTAGGGTTAGGGTTAGGGTAAGGCTAAGGGTTAGGGTTAGGGTTATGGTTAGGGTTAGGGTTAGGTTTAGGCTTAGGGTTAGGC
Source organism: Megascapheus bottae (assembly GCA_024803745.1). Classification (NCBI taxonomy): domain Eukaryota; kingdom Metazoa; phylum Chordata; class Mammalia; order Rodentia; family Geomyidae; genus Megascapheus; species Megascapheus bottae. The sequence goes on along the minus strand of JANJXV010001029.1, from coordinate 39,222 downwards.
TTAGGGTTAGCATTAAGGTTAGGGTTAGGGTTAAGGTAAGGATAAGTGTAAGTGTTAGCGTTAGGGTTAGGGTTAGTTTTAAGGTTAGGGATAGGGTTAGGGTTAGGGTAAGGGTAAGGGTTAGGGTTAGGGTTAGGCTTAGGGTTAAGGAGAGGGTAAGGGTTAGGATAAGGTTTAGGGTTAGGCTTAGGGTTAGGGTAAGGCTTAGGGTTAGTGTTAGGGTTAGGGTAAGAGTTAGGGTTAGGGTTAGGGTTAGGGTTAGCAGTAAGGTTAGGGTTAGGGTTAGGGTAAGGTAAGGGTTAGGGTTGGGGGTAAGGTAAGGATTAGGGTTAGGGTTGGGGTTAGGTTTAGGGTTAGGAAAGGGTAAGGGTTAGGGTAAGGTTTAGGGTTAGGGATAGGGTTAGGGTAAGGGTTAGGGTTAGGGTTTGGGTTAGGGTAAGAGTTAGGGTTAGGTTTAAGGTAACGGTAAGGGTTAGGGTTAGGATTAGGGTTAGGGGTTAGGGTTAGGGTTAGGGTAAGGGTAAGGATAAGGTTTAGGTTTAGGGTTAGGGTTACGTGTTAGGGTTAGGGTTATTGTAAAGCGTAGGGTTAGGGTTAGGGTAAGGGTTAGGGTTAGGGTTAGGGTTAGGGTTAGCATTAAGGTTAGGGTTAGGGCTAGGGTTAGCGTTAGGGAAAGGGTTGGGGTTAGGGTTAGGGTTAGGGTAAGGGTAAGGGTAAGGGTTAGGGTTAGGATTAGGGTTAGGGGTTAGGGTTAGGGTTAGGTTAAGGGTAAGGATAAGGTTTAGGTTTAGGGTTAGGGTTAGGTGTTAGGGTTAGGGTTAGTGTAAAGCATAGGGTTAGGGTTAGGGTAAGGGTTAGGGTTAGGGTTAGGGTTAGCATTAAGGTTAGGGTTAGGTTTATGGTTAGCCTTAGGGAAAGGGTTAGTGTTAGGATTAGGGTTAGGGTTAGGGTTAGGTTTAGGGTTAGGGTTGGGGTTAAGGTTAGGGTTAGTGTTAGGGTAAGTGTTAGGGTTAAGGTTAGGGTTAGGGTAAGGGAAAGGATTCGGGTTAGGGTTAGGGTTAGGGTTAGGGTTAGGTTTATGGTTAGGGTTAGGGGAAGGGTATGGGTAAGGTTTAGGGTTAGGGTTAAAGTTAGGGCTAGGGTTAGGGTTAGGGTTAGAATTAGTGTTAGGGTTAGGTTTATCCTTAGGGTTAGGGTAAGGGTAAGTGTTAGGATTATGGTTACGGTTAGGTTTAGCGTTATAGTTAGGGTAAGGTTTAGGGTTAGGGTGAGGGTGACGGTTAGGGTAGGGTAAGGTTAGGGTTATTGTTAGGGTTAGGGTTAGGGTTAGGGTAAGTGTAAGGGTTATGGTTAGGGTTAGGTTTAGGGTTAGCGTTAGGTAAGGGGTAGAGTAAGTGTTAGGTTTAGGGTTAGGGTTAGGGTTAGGGTTACAGTAAGGGTATGGGTTAGGGTTAGGGTTAGGGTTAGGTTTAGGGTTAGGGTTAGGGTAAGGGTAAGTGTTAGGGTTAGGGTTATGGTTAGGGTTAGGGTTAGAGTTAGGGTTAGGGTAAGGTTAAGGGTTAGGGTTAGGGTTAGGGTTAGGTTTAGGGTTAGGGTTAGGGTTAAGGTTAGGGTTAGTGTTAGGGTTACAGTAAGGTATGGGTTAGGGTTAGGGTTAGGGTTAGGTTAGGGTTAGGGTTAGCATTAAGGTTAGGGTTAGGGTTAGGGTAAGGGTAAGGGTTAGGGTTAGGGTTAGGGTTAGGATTAGGGTTAGGGGTTAGTGTTAGGGTTATGTTAAGGGTAAGGGTAAGGTTTAGGTTTAGGGTTAGGTGTTAGGGTTAGGGTTAGTGTAAAGCTTAGGCTTAGGGTTAGGGTTAGGGTAAGGTTTAGGGTTAGGGTTAGGATTAGGGTTAAAATTAAGTGTAGGGTTAGGGTTAAGGTTAGGGTTTTGGTTAGGGAAAGTGTTAGGGTTAGTGTTAGGGTAAGGGTAAGGGTTAGGGTTAGGTTTAGGTTTAGGTTTGGGGTTAAGGTTAGGGTTAGTGTTAGGGTAAGGTTTAGGGTAAGGGTTAGGTTTAGGGTATGTGTTAGGGTTAGTGTTCGGGTTAAGGTTATGGTTAGGGTAAGGGTTAGGTTTAGGGTTAGGGTTAGGGGTTAGTGTTAGGGTTAGCCTAAGGGTTAGGGTTAGGGTTAGGGTTAGGGTAAGTGTTAGGGTTAGGTTTAGGGTTAGGGTTAGCATTAAAGTTAGGGTTAGGGTTAGGGTAAGGGTAAGGGTTAGGCTTAGGGTTGGGTTTAGCCTACGGGTTAGGGTTAGGGTTAGGGTAAGGGTTAGGCTTAGGGTTAGGGTAAGGCTTAGGGTTAGTGTTAGGGTTAGGGTAAGAGTTAGGGTTAAGGTTAGGGTTAGGGTTAGCAGTAAGGTTAGGGTTAGGGTAAGGGTAAGGGTTTGGGTTGGGGGTAAGGTAAGGATTAGGTTTAGGGTTAGGGTTAGGTTTAGGGCTAGGGAAAGGCTAAGGGTTAGGGTAAGGTTTAGAGTTAGGGTTAGGGTTAGGGTAAGGGTTACTGTTAGGGTTAGGGTTAGGGTAAGAGTTAGGGTTAGGGTTAGGGTTAGGATTAGCAGTAAGGTTAGGGTTAGGTTTAGGGTAAGGGTAAGGGTCGGGTTAGGGTTAGCATTAAGGTTAGGGTTAGGTTTAGGGTAAGGGTAAGGGTTAGGTTTACGGTTAGGGTATGGATTAGGGTTAGGGTTAGGGTTACAGTAAGGGTTAGGTTTAGGGTTAGGGTTAGGGTTAGCATTAAGTTTTGGGTTAGGGTTAGGGTAAGTGTAAGGGTTAGGGTTAGTGTTAGGGTTAGGGTTAGGGTTAGGTTAAGGGGTAGGGTTAGGTTTAGGGTTCGGGTTAGCATTAAGGTTATGGTTAGGGTTAGGGTAAGGGTAAGGGTTAGGGTTAGGGTTAGGGTAAGGATTAGGCTTAGGGTTAGGTTTAGGGTAAGTGTAAGGGTTAGGGTTAGGGTGAGCATTAAGGTTAGGGTTAGGTTATGGTTATGGTTAGGGTTAGGGTTAGGTTTAGGGTTAGGGTAACGGTAAGGGTTAGGGTTAGGATTAGGGTTAGGGGTTAGGGTTAGGGTTAGGGTAAGTGTAAGGATAAGGTTTAGGTTTAGGGTTAGGGTTAGGTGTTAGGGTTAGGGTTAGTGTAAAGCGTAGGGTTATGGTTAGGGTAAGTGTTAGGGTTAGGGTTAGGGTTAGGGTTAGAATTAAGGTTAGGGTTAGGGTTAGGGTTAGCGTTAGGGAAAGGGTTAGCGTTAGGGTTAGGTTTAGGTTTAGGGTTGGGGTTAAGGTTAGGGTTAGGGTTAGGGTAAGTGTTAGGGTTAGGGTTAGGGTTAGGGGAAGGTTAAGGATTCGGGTTAGGGTTAGGTTTAGGGTTAGGGTTAGGGTTAGGGGAAGGGTATGGGTAAGTTTTAGGGATAGGGTTAAAGTTTGGGTTAGTGATAGAATTAGGGTTAGGGTTAGGTTCAGCGTTAGGGTTAGGGTAAGGGTAAGTGTTAGGATTATGGTTACGGTTAGGTTTAGCGGTATGTTTAGGGTAAGGTTTAGGGTTAGGGTGAGGGTGAGGGTTAGGGTAGGGTAAGGTTAGGGTTATTGTTAGGGTTAGGGTTAGGTTTAGGGTAAGTGTAAGGGTTATGGTTAGGGTTAGGGTTAGGTTTAGGGTTAGCGTTAGGTAAGGGTAAGGGTTAGGGTTAGGTTGAGGGTTAGGGTTAGGGTTAGGGTTAGTGTTCGGGTTAGGGTAAGGTTTAGGGTAAGGGTAAGGGTTAGGGTTAGGGTTAGGGTTAAGGTTAGGGTTAGGGTTAGGGTTAGGAGTTAGGGGTAGGGTTAGGGTTTGGGTTAGGGTTAGGGTAAGGGTTAGTGTTAGGGTAAGAGTAAGTGTTAGGTTTAGTGTTAGGGTTAGGGTTAGGGTTACAGCAAGGGTATGGTTTAGGGTTAGGGTTAGGGTTAGGTTTAGGGTTATGGTTAGGGTTAGGGTAACTCTAAGGTATGGGTTAGGGTTAGGTTTATTGTAAGGGTAAGTGTAAGGGTTAGGGTTAGGGTTAGGGTAAGGGTAAGAGTTAGGGTTAGGGTTAGTGTTAGGGTTAGGATTAGGGTTAGGGGTTAGGGTTAGGGTTAGGGTAAGGGTAAGGGTAAGGTTTAGGGTTAGGTTTAGGTGGTAATGTTAGGGTTAGTGTAAGGCTGAGGGTTAGGGTTAGGGTAAGGTTTAGGATTAGGGGTAGGGTTAGGGTTAAAATTAAGGTTAGGGTTAGGGTTAGTGTTAGGGTTAGGGAAAGTGTTAGGGTTAGGGTTAGGGTAAGTGTAAGGGTTAGGTTTAGGGTTAGGTTTAGGTTTAGGTTTGGGGTTAAGGTTAGGGTTAGTGTTAGGGTAAGGGTTAGGGTGAGGGTTAGGTTTAGGATATGTGTTAGGGTTAGGGTTAGGGTAAGGGTAAGGATTCGGGTTAGGTTTAGGGTTAGGGTTAGGGTTAGGGTTAGTGTTAGGGTAAGGGTAAGGGTTAGGTTTAGGGTTAGCGTTAGGTAAGGGTTAGAGTAAGTGTTAGGTTTAGGGTTAGGGTTAGGGTTAGGGTTACAGTAAGGGTATGGGTTAGGGTTAGGGTTAGGGTTAGGGTTAGGTTTAAGGTAAGGGTAAGTGTAAGGGTTATGGTTAGGGTTAGGTTTAGGGTTAGCGTTAGGTAAGGGTTAGAGTAAGTGTTAGGTTTAGGGTTAGGGTTAGGGTTAGGGTTACAGTAAGGGTATGGGTTAGGGTTAGGGTTAGGGTTAGGGTTAGGTTTAAGGTAAGGGTAAGTGTCGGGGTTAGGGTTAGGGTTAGGGTTAGGGTTAGAGTTAGGTTTAGGGTAAGGTTAAGGGTTAGGGTTAGGGTTAGGGTTAGAGTTAGGGTTAGGGTGAGGTTAAGGGTTAGGGTTAGGGTTAGGGTTAGGTTTAGGATTACGGTTAGGGTTAAGGTTAGGGTTAGTGTTACGGTTACAGTAAGGTATGGGTTAGGGTTAGGGTTAGGGTTAGGGTTAGGTTTATTGTAAGGGTAAGTGTTAGGGTTAGGGTTAGGGTTAGGGTAAGGGTAAGGGTTAGGGTTAGGGTTAGGATTAGGGTTAGGGTTTAGGGTTAGGTTTATGGTAAGGGTAAGGGTAAGGTTTAGGTTTAGGGTTAGGTGTTAGGGTTAGGGTTAGTGTAAGGCTTAGGTTTAGGGTTAGGTTTAGGGTAAGATTTAGGGTTAGGGTTAGGATTAGGGTTAAAATTAAGGGTAGGGTTAGGGTTAGGGTTAGGGTTTTAGTTAGGGAAAGTGTTAGGGTTAGGGTTAGGGTAAGGGTAAGGGTTAGGGTTAGGTTTAGGGTTAGGTTTAGGTTTAGGTTTGGGGTTAAGGTTAGGGTTAGGGTTAGGGTAAGGGTTAGGGTAAGGGTTAGGTTTAGGGTATGTGTTAGGGTTAGTGTTAGGGTTAAGGTTATGGTTAGGGTAAGGGTTAGGTTTAGGGTTAGTGTTAGGGTTAGGGGTTAGGGTTAGGGTTAGCCTAAGGGTTAGGGTTAGGGTTAGGGTTCGGGTAAGTGTTAGAGTTAGGTTTAGGGTTAGGGTTAGCATTAAGGTTAGGGTTAGGGTTAGGGTAAGGGTAAGGGTTAGGCTTAGGGTTAGGGTTAGCCTAAGGGTTAGGGTTAGGGTTAGGGTTAGGGTAAGGGTTAGGCTTAGGGTTAGGGTAAGGCTTAGGGTTAGTGTTAGGGTTAGGGTAAGAGGTAGGTTTAGGGTTAGGTTTAGGGTTAGCAGTAAGGTTAGGGTTAGGGTAAGGGTAAGGGTTAGGGTTGGGGGTAAGGTAAGGATTAGGTTTAGGGTTAGGGTTAGGTTTAGGGTTAGGGAAAGGGTAAGGGTTAGGGTAAGGTTTAGGGTTAGGGTTAGGGTTAGTGTTAGGGTAAGGGTAAGGGTTAGGTTTAGGGTTAGGGTTAAAGTTAGGGTTAGGGTTAGGGTTAGGTTTAGGATTAGGGTAAGGATTAGGGTTAGGGTTAGGGTTAGGGTAAGGGTTAGGGTTAGGTTTAGTGTTAGCATTAGGGTAAGGGTAAGGGTTAGGGTTAGGGTTAGGGTTAGGGTTAGGTTAAGGATTAGGTTAAGGTTTAGGGTTAGGTTAGAGTTAGGGTTAGTATTAAGGTTAGGGTTAGGGTTAGGGTAAGGGTAAAGTTAGGGTTATTGTTAGGGTGAGGGTTAGGTTTGGGGTTAGGGTTAGGGTTAGGGATAGGTTTATGGTTAGGGTTAGGGTAAGGGTAAGGGTTAGGGTTAGCGTTAGGGTGATGTTTAGATTTAGGGTTAGGGTAAGGGTAAGGGTTAGGGTTAGGGTTAGGGTTAGGGTTAAGGTTAGGGTTAGTGTTAGGGTTAGGGTTAGGGTAAGGGTAAGGGTTAGGGTTAGCGTTAGAGTTAGGGAAAGGTTAAGGATTAGGGTAAGGGTTAGGCTTAGGGTTAGGGTTAGACTAAGGGTTAGGGTTAGGGTTAGGGTTAGGGTTAGTGTAAGGGTTAGGGTTAGGGTTAGGGTTAGGTATTATGGCTAGGGTTATGGTATGGTTAGGGTTAGGGTTAGGGTAAGTGTTAGGGTTAGGTTTAGGGTTAGGGTTAGCATTAAAGTTAGGGTTAGGGTTAGGGTAAGGGTAAGGGTTAGGGTTAGGGTTAGGTTTAGGTTTAGGTTTGGGGTTAAGGTTTGGTTTAGGGTTAGGTTAAGGGTAAGGGTTAGGGTTAGGGTTAGGGTAAGTGTTAGGGTTAGGGTTAGTGTTAGGGTAAGGTTAAGGGTTTCGGTTAGGTTTAGGTTTAGGATTAGGTTTAGGGTTAGGGTTAGGGTAAGGATAAGGGTTAGGGTTAGGGTTAAGGTTAGGGTTAGGGTTACGGTTAGGGTTAGGATTAGGGTTAGGTTTAGGTTTAGGGTTAGGTTAGGTTTAATGTTAGGGTAAGGGTAAGGGTTAGGGTTAGGGTTAGGGTAAGTATCAGGTTTAGGGTTAGGGTTAGGCTTAGGGTTAGGGTTAGGGTTAGCATTAAGGTTAGGGTTAGGTTAAGGGTAAGGGTTAGGTTTATTGTTAGGGTGAGGGTTAGGTTTGGGGGTTAGGGTTAGGGTTAGGGATAGGTTTAGGGTTAGCGTTAAGGTAAGGGTCAGGTTTAGGGTTAGGGATAGGGTTAGGTTTAGGGTTAGGGTTAGGGTAAGGGTAAGTGATAGGGTTACGCTTAGGGTTAGGGTTAGGGTTCGGGTAAGGGTAAGGTTTAAGGTTGGGTTTAGGGTTAAGGTTAGGGTTAGGGTTATGGTTAGGGTTAGGATTAGGGTTAGGTTTAGGTTAAGGTTTAGGGTTAGGGTTAGGGTAAGGGTAAGGGTTAGGGTTAGGCTTAGGCTTAGGGTTAGAGTTAAGTTTAGAGTTAGGTTTAGGGTTAGGGTTAGGGAAACGGGAAGGTTTAGGGTTATAGTAAGGGTTAGGGTTAGGGTTAGGGTTAGCATTAAGTTTAGGGTTAGGGTTTAGGTAATGGTAAGGGTTAGGGTTAGTGTTAGGGTTAGGGTTAGGGTTTAGGGTTAGGGTTAGGGGTTAGGGTTACGGTTAGGGTTAGGGTAAGGGTTAGGGTTAGGTTAAGGGTTAGGGTTAGCATTAAGGTTAAAGTTAGGGTTACGGTAAGGGTAAGGGTTAGGTTAAGGATTAGGCTTAGGGTTAGGGTTAGGGTTAGGGTTAGGGTTAGGGTAAGGATTAGGCTTAGGGTTAGGGTTAGGGTAAGGGTAAGGTTTAGGTTTAAGGTTAGGTTTAGGTGTTATGGTTAGGGTTAGTGTAAGGCTTAGGGTTAGGGTAAGGGTTAGGGTTAGGGTTATGGTTAGGGTAAGGGTAAGGGTTAGGGTTAGGGTTAGGGTTAGGTTTAGGATTAGGGTTAGGGGTTAGGGTTAGGGTTATGGTAAGGGTAAGGGTAAGGTTTAGGTTTAGGGTTAGGTGTTAGGGTTAGGGTTAGTGTAAGGCTTAGGTTTAGGGTTAGGTTTAGGGTAAGGTTTAGGGTTAGGGTTAGGATTAGGGTTAAAATTAAGGGTAGGGTTAGGGTTAGGGTTAGGGTTTTGGTTAGGGAAAGTGTTAGGGTTAGGGTTAGGGTAAGGGTAAGGGTTAGGGTTAGGTTTAGGTTTAGGTTTAGGTTTAGGTTTGGGGTTAAGGTTAGGGTTAGGGTTAGGGTAAGGGTTAGGGTAAGGTTTAGGTTTAGGGTATGTGTTAGGGTTAGTGTTAGGGTTAAGGTTATGGTTAGGGTAAGGGTTAGGTTTAGGGTTAGGGTTCAGGTTAGGGGTTAGGGTTAGGGTTAGCCTAAGGGTTAGGGTTAGGGTTAGGGTTAGGGTAAGTGTTAGGGTTAGGTTTAGGGTTAGGGTTAGCATTAAGTTTAGGGTTAGGGTTAGGGTAAGGGTAAGGGTTAGGCTTATGGTTAGGGTTAGCCTAAGGGTTAGGGTTAGGGTTAGGGTTAGGGTAAGGGTTAGGCTTAGGGTTAGGGTAAGGCTTAGGGTTAGTGTTTGGGTTAGGGTAAGAGTTAGGTTTAGGGTTAGGGTTAGGGTTAACAGTAAGGTTAGGGTTAGGGTAAGGGTAAGGGTTAGGGTTGGGGGTAAGGTAAGGATTAGGTTTAGAGTTAGGGTTAGGTTTAGGGTTAGGGAAAGGGTAAGGGTTAGGGTAAGGTTTAGGGTTAGGGATAGGGTTAGGGTTAGTGTTAGGGTAAGGGTAAGGGTTAGGTTTAGGGTTAGGGTTAAAGTGAGGTTTAGGGTTAGGGTTAGGTTTAGGATTAGGGTAAGGATTAGGGTTAGGGTTAGGGTTAGGGTAAGGGTTAGGGTTAGGGTTAGTGTTAGCATTAGGGTAAGGGTAAGGGTTAGGGTTAGGTTAAGGATTAGGTTAAGGTTTAGGGTTAGGTTAGAGTTAGGGTTAGTATTAAGGTTAGGGTTAGGGTTAGGGTAAGGGTATAGTTAGGGTTATTGTTAGGGTGAGGGTTAGGTTTGGGGTTAGGGTTATGGTTAGGGTTAGGGATAGGTTTATGGTTAGGGTTAGGGTAAGGGTAAGGGTTAGGGTTAGCGTTAGGGTGATGTTTAGATTTAGGGTTAGGGTAAGGGTAAGTGTTAGGGTTAGGGTTAGGGTTAAGGTTAGGGTTAGTGTTAGGGTTAGGGTTAGGGTAAGGGTAAGGCTTAGGGTTAGCGTTAGGGTTAGGGAAAGGTTAAGGATTAGGGTAAGGGTTAGGCTTAGGGTTAGGGTTAGACTAAGG
>JANJXV010001029.1:12500-15000 GCA_024803745.1 Megascapheus bottae | reverse complement strand
AGGGTTAGTGTAAGGCTTAGGGTTAGGGTTAGGGTAAGGGTTAGGTTTAGGGTTAGGGTTAGGATTAAGGTTAGGGTTAGGTTAGCGTTACGGTTAGCGTTAGGTTTATGGTTAGGGTAAGGGAAAGAGTTAGGGTTAGGAGTAGGGTTAGGGGTTAGGGTTAGGGTTAGGGTAAGGGTAAGGATAAGGTTTATGTTTAGGGTTAGGTTTAGGTGTTATGGTTAGGGTTAGTGTAAGGCTTAGGGTTAGGGAAAGGGTTAGGGTTAGGGTAAGGGTAAGGGTTAGGGTTAGGGTTAGGGTTAGGGTTAGGTTTAGGGTTAGGGTTAGGGTAATAGTAAGTGTTAGGATTAGGGTTAGGGTTAGGTTTAGGGTTAGGGTTAGGATAAGGGTAAGGGTTAGGGTTAGGGTTAGGGTAAGGGTTAAGTTTAGGGTTAGCATTATGGTTAGGGTTAGGATTAGGGTTGGGTTTATGGTTAGGGTTAGGGTAAGGGTAAGGGTTAGTATTAGGCTTTGGCTTAGGGTTAGGGTTAAGGTTAGGGTTAGGTTTAGGGTTAGGGTAAGGGTAAGGGTTAGGCTTAGGTTTAGGGTTAGGGTTAGGGTTAGGGTAAGGGTAAGGGTTAGGATTAGGGTGAGGTTTAGGTTTAGGGTTGGGGTTAAGGTTAGGGTTAGGGTTAGGGTAAGGGTAAGCTTTAGGTTTAGGGTTAGGGTTAGGGTAAGTATTAGGGTTAGGGTTAGGGTTAGGGTAAGGGTAAGGGTTAAGGTTAGGGTTAGGGTTATGGTTAGGGTTAGGGTTAGGTTTAGGCTTAGGGTTAGGCTTAGGGTTAGCATTAAGGTTAGGGTTAGGGATAAGGTAAGGATAAGTGTAAGTGTTAGGGTTAGGGTTAGGGTTAGTTTTAAGGTTAGGGATAGGGTTAGGGTTAGGGTAAGGGTAAGGGTTAGGGTTAGGGTTAGGTTTAGGGTTAGGGAGAGGGTAAGTGTTAGGGTAAGGTTTAGGGTTAGGGTTAGGGTTAGGGTAAGGCTTAGGGTTAGTGTTAGGGTTAGGGTAAGAGTTAGGGTTAGGGTTAGGGTTAGGGTTAGGATTAGGGTTAGGGGTTAGGGTTAGGGTTAGGTGGTAATGTTAGTGTTAGTGTAAGGCTGAGGGTTAGGGTTAGGGTAAGGTTTAGGATTAGGGGTAGGGTTAGGGTTAAAATTAAGGTTAGGGTTAGGGTTAGGGTTAGGGAAAGTGTTAGGGTTAGGGTTAGGGTAAGTGTAAGGGTTAGGTTTAGGGTTAGGTTTAGGTTTAGGTTTGGGGTTAAGGTTAGGGTTAGTGTTAGGGTAAGGGTTAGGGTTAGGGTTAGGTTTAGGATATGTGTTAGGGTTAGTGTTAGGGTTAGGGTTAGGGTAAGGGTAAGGATTCGGGTTAGGTTTAGGGTTAGGGTTAGTGTTAGGGTTAGTGTTAGGGTAAGGGTTAGGGTTAGGGTTAGGGTTAGGGTTAGGGTAAGGGTCAGGTTTAGGGTTAGGGATAGGGTTAGGTTTAGGGTTAGGGTTAGGGTAAGGGTAAGTGTTAGGGTTAGGGTTAGGGTTAGGGTAAGGTTTAGGGTAAGGGTAAGGTTTAGGGTTAGGGTTAGGGTTAAGGTTAGGGTTAGGGTTATGTTTATGGTTAGGATTAGGGTTAGGTTTAGGTTTAGGGTTAGGGTTAGGGTAAGGGTAAGTGTAAGGGTTAGGGTTAGGCTTAGGCTTAGGGTTAGGGTGAAGTTTAGGGTTAGGTTTAGGGTTAGGGTTAGGGTAAGGGTAAGTGTTAGGGTTAGGGTTAGGGTTAGGGTAAGGTTTAGGGTAAGGGTAAGGTTTAGGGTTAGGGTTAGGGTTAAGGTTAGGGTTAGGGTTATGTTTATGGTTAGGATTAGGGTTAGGTTTAGGTTTAGGGTTAGGGTTAGGGTAAGGGTAAGTGTAAGGGTTAGGGTTAGGCTTAGGCTTAGGGTTAGGGTGAAGTTTAGGGTTAGGTTTAGGGTTAGGGTTAGGGAAACGGTAAGGTTTAGGTTTAGAGTAAGGGTTAGGGTTAGGGTTAGGGTTAGGGTTAGCATTAAGTTTAGTGTTAGGGTTAGGGTAAGGGTAAGGGTTAGGGTTAGTGTTAGCGTTAGGGTTAGTGTTAGGGTTAGGCTTAGGGGTTAGGGTTAGGGTTAGGGGTTAAGGTTAGGGTTAGGGTTAGGGTAAGGGTTATGGTTAGGTTAAGGGTTAGGGTTAGCATTAAGGTTAATGTTAGGGTTAGGGTAAGTGTAAGGGTTAGGGTTAGGGTTAGGGTAAGATTTAGGCTTAGGGTTAGGGTTAGGGTAAGGCTTAGGGTTAGGGTTAGGGTTTAGGGTTAGTGTTAGGGTTAGGGTAAGGGTTAGGGTTAGGTTAAGGGTTAGGGTTAGCATTAAGGTTAAGGTTAGGGTTAGGTTAAGGGTAAAGGTTAGGGTTAGGGTTAGGGTAAGGCTTAGGGTTATGGTTAGGGTAAGGGTTAGGTTTAGGGTTAGGGTTAGGA
>JANJXV010001029.1:0-7500 GCA_024803745.1 Megascapheus bottae | reverse complement strand
TTAGGGTTAGGGTAAGGGTAAGGTGTAGGTTTAAGGTTAGGTTTAGGTGTTATGGTTAGGGTTAGTGTAAGGCTTAGGGTTAGGGTAAGGGTTAGGGTTAGGGTTAGGGTAAGGGTAAGGGTTAGGGTTATGGTTAGGTTTAGGGTTAGGTTTAGGGTTAGGTTTAGGGTAACAGTAAGTGTTAGGATTAGGGTTAGGGTTAGGGTTAGGGTTAGGGTTAGGTTTAGGGTTAGGGTTAGGATAAGGGTAAGGGTTAGGGTTAGGGTAAGGGTTAAGGTTAGGGTTAATATTATGTTTAGGGTTAGGATTAGGGTTGGGTTTAGGGTTAGGGTTAGGGTAAGGGTAAGGGTTAGTGTTAGGCTTTGGCTTAGGGTTAGGGTTAAGGTTAGGGTTAGGTTTAGGGTTAGGGTTAGGGTAAGGGTTAGGCTTAGGGTTAAGGTTAGTGTTAGTGTTAGGGTTAGGGTAAGGGTAAGGGTTAGGATTAGGGTTAGGTTTAGGTTTAGGGTTGGGGTTAAGCTTAGGGTTAGGGTTAGGTTAAGGGTAAGGTTTAGGTTTAGGGTTAGGGTAAGTGTTAGGTTTAGGGTTAGGGTTAGGGTAAGGGTAAGGTTTAGGGTTAGGGTTAGGGTTAGGTTTAGGTTTAGGCTTAGGGTTAGGCTTAGGGTTACCATTAAAGTTACTGTTAGGGTTCAGGTAAGGATAAGGGTAAGTGTTAGGGTTAGGGTTAGGGTTAGGTTTAAGGTTAGGGTTAGGGTTAGGGTTAGGGTTAGGGTAAGGGTAAGGGTTAGGGTTAGGGTTAGGTTTAGGGTTAGGGAGAGGGTAAGGGTTAGGGTAAGTTTTAGGGTTAGGCTTAGGGTTAGGGTAAGGCTTAGGGTTAGTGTTAGGTTTAGGGTAAGTGTTAAGTTTAGGGTTAGGGTTAGGGTTAGCAGTAAGGTTAGGGTTAGGGTTAGGGTAAGGGTAAGGGTTAGGGTTGGGGGTAAGGTAAGGATTAGGGTTAGGGTTAGGTTTAGGTTTAGGGTTAGGGAAATGTAAGGGTTAGGGTAAGGTTTAGGGTTAGGGTTAGGGTCAGGTTTAGGGTTAGGGTTAGGGTTAGGTTTAGGGTTAGGGTTAGGGTAAGGGTAAGTGTTAGGGTTAGGGTTAGGGTTAGGGTAAGGATTAGGTTTAGGGTTAGTGTAAGGGTTAGGGTTAGGGTTAGGGTTAGCATTAAGGTTAGGTTTAGGGTTCGGTTTAGGGTAAGGGTTAGGGTTAGGGTTAGGGTTAGGGTTAGGGTAAGGCTTAGGGTTAGGGTTAGGGTTAGGGTTAGGGTTAGGGTTAGGGTTTAGGGTTAGTGTTAGGGTTAGGGTAAGGGTTAGGGTTAGGTTAAGGGTTAGGGTTAGCATTAAGGTTAAGGTTAGGGTTAGGGTAAGGGTAAGGGTTAGGGTTAGGGTAAGGCTTAGGGTTAGGGTTAGGGTAAGGGTTAGGTTTAGGGTTAGGGTTAGGATTAAGGTTAGGGTTAGGTTAGCGTTACGGTTAGCGTTAGGGTTATGGTTAGGGTAAGGGAAAGGGTTAGGGTTAGGATTAGGGTTAGGGGTTAGGGTTGGGGTTAGGGTAAGGGAAAGGATAAGGTTTATGTTTAGGGTTAGGTTTAGGTGTTATGGTTAGGGTTAGTGTAAGGCTTAGGGTTAGGGAAAGGGTTAGGGTTAGGGTAAGGGTAAGGGTTAGTGTTAGGGTTAGGGTTAGGGTTAGGTTTAGGGTTAGGGTTAGGGTAAAAGTAAGTGTTAGGATTAGGGTTAGGGTTAGGTTTAGGGTTAGGGTTAGGATAAGGGTAAGGGTTAGGGTTAGGGTTAGGGTAAGGGTTAAGGTTAGGGTTAGCATTTTGCTTAGGGTTAGGATTAGGGTTGGGTTTATGTTTAGGGTTAGGGTAAGGGTAAGGTTTAGTATTAGGCTTTGGCTTAGGGTTAGGGTTAAGGTTAGGGTTAGGGTTAGGGTTAGGGTTACAGTAAGGGTATGGGTTAGGGTTAGGGTTAGGGTTAGGTTTAGGGTTAGGGTTAAGTTAAGGGTAAGTGTTAGCGTTATGGTTACGGTTAGGGTTAGGGTTAGGGTTAGAGTTAGGGTTAGGGTAAGGTTAAGGGTTAGGGTTAGGGTTAGGGTTAGGGTTAGGGTTAGGTTAGGTTAGGGTTAGGGTTAGGGTTACAGGTTAGGTATGGGTTAGAGTTAGGGTTAGGGTTAGGGTTAGGTTTATTGTAAGGGTAAGGGTAGTTAGGGGTTAGGGTTAGGGTTAGGGTAAGGGTAAGGGTTAGGGTTAGGGTTAGGGTTAGGGTTAGGGTTAGGGTTAGGGTTAGGTTAAGGGTTAGGGTAAGTTTAGGGTTAGGTAGGTTAGGGTTAGGGTTAGGTTAGGGTTAGGGTTAGGGTTAGGTGTAGGGTTAGGGTTAGGGTTAGGTTAGGTTAGGTTAGGGGTTAGGGTAGGGTAAGGGTTAGGTTAGGGTTAGGGTTAGGGTTAAAGTTAGGGTTAGTGTTAGGGTTAGGGTTAGGATTAGGGTGTTAGGTTTAGGTTTAGGTTTGGGGTTAAGGTTAGGGTTAGGGTTAGGGTAAGGGTTAGGGTTAGGGTTAGGTTTAGGGTATGTGTTAGGGTTAGGGTTAGGGTTAGGGTAAGGGTAAGGATTCGGGTTAGGGTTAGGTTTAGGCTTAGGGTTAGGGTTAGGGTATGGGTAAGGGTTAGGTTTAGGGTTAGGGTTAAAGTTAGGGTTAGTGTTAGGGTTAGGGTTAGGATTAGGGTAAGCATTAGGGTTAGGTTTAGGGTAAGGATTAGGGTTAGGGTTAGTGTTAGCGTTTGGGTAAGGGTAAGGGTTAGGGTTAGGGTTAGGGTTAGGTTTAGGTTAAGGATTAGGGTTAGGGTTAGGGCAATGGTTAGGTTTAGGGTTAGGGTTAGCATTAAGCTTAGGGTTAGGGTTAGGGTAAGGGTAAAGGTTAGGGTTATTGTTAGGGTGAGGGTTAGTTTTGGGGGTTATGGTTAGGGTTAGGGTTAAGTTTAGGGTTAGTGTTAGGGTTAGGGTCAGGGTAATGCTAAGGGTTAGGGTTAGCGTTAGGGTTAGGGAAAGGTTAAGGATTAGGGTAAGGGTTAGGCTTAGGGTTAGGGTTAGTCTAAGGGTTAGGGTTAGGGTTAGGGTTAGTGTTAGGGTAAGGGTTAGGGTTAGGGTTAGGGTTAGGGTTTAGGGTTAGAGTTATGGTAAGGGTTAGGTTTAGGGTTAGGGTAAGTGTTAGGGTTAGGTTTAGGGTTAGGATTAACATTAAGGTTAGGGTTAGGGTTAGGATAAGGGTAAGGGTTAGGGGTAGGGTTAGGTTTAGGTTTAGGATTGGGGTTAAGGTTAGGGTTAGGGTTAGGGTAAGGGTAAGGGTTGGGGTTATTGTTAGGGTGAGGGTTAGGTTTGGGGGTTAGGGTTAGGGTTAGGGGTAGCTTTAGGGTTGGGGTAAAGGTAAGGGTCACGTTTAGGGTTAGATTTAGGTTTAGGTTTAGGTTTAGGGTTAGGGTTAGTTTTAATGTTAGGGGAAGGGTAAGGGTTAGGGTTAGGGTTAGGGTTAGCATTAAGGTTAGGGTTAAGGTTAGGTTAAGGGTAAGGGTTAGGGTTATTGTTAGGGTGAGGGTTAGGTTTGGGGGTTAGGGTTAGGGTGAGGGTTATGGTTAGGTTTAGGTTTAGGGTTAGGGTTAGGTTTAATGTTAGGGAAAGGGTAAGGGTTAGGGTTAGGGTTAGGGTTAGGGAAAGGATTAGGTTAAGGGTTAGTGTAAGGGTTAGGTTTAGGGTTAGGGTTAGCATTAAGGTTAGGGTTAGGCTTAGGTTAAGTGTAAGGTTTAGGGTTATTGTCAGGGTGAGTGTTAGGTTTGGGGGTTAGGGTTAGGGTTAGGGATAGGTTTAGTGTTAGGGTTAAGGTAAGGGTCAGGTTTAGGGTTTGGGTTAGGGTTAGGTTTAGGGTTAGGGTTAGGGTAAGGTTAAGTGTTAGGGTTAGGGTTAGGGTTAGGTTTAGGGTTAGGGTAAGGGTAAGGTTTAGGGTTAGGGTTAGGGTTAAGGTTAGGGTTAGGGTTATGGTTAGGGTTAGGATTAGGGTTAGGTTTAGGTTTAGGGTTAGGTTTAGGGTAAGGGTAAGGGTTAGGCTTAGGCTTAGGCTTAGGCTTAGGGTTAAGGTTAGGGTTAGGTTTAGGGTTAGGGTTAGGGAAACGGTAAGGTTTAAGTTTAGAGTAAGTGTTAGGGTTAGGGTTAGGGTTAGTGTTAGCATTAAGTTTAGGGTTAGGTTTAGGGTAAGGGTAAGGGTTAGGGTTAGTGTGAGGGTTAGGGTTAGGGGTTAGTGTTAGGGTTAGGTGTTAGGGTTAGGGTTAGTGTTAGGGTTAGGGTTAGCATTAAGTTTAGGGTTAGGGTTAGGGTTAGGGTAAGGGTAAGGGTTAGGGTTAGTGTTTGGGTTAGGGTTAGGGGTTAGGGTTAGGGTTAGCATTAAGTTTAGGGTTAGGGTTAGGGTAAGAGTGAGGGTTAGGGTTAGGGTTAGGGTAAGGATTAGGCTTAGGTTTAGGGTTAGGGTAAGGGTTAGGGTTAGGGTTAGGGTTAGGATTAAGGTTAGGTTTAGGTTAGCATTAGGATTAGCGTTAGGGTTATGGTTAGGGTAAGGGAAAGGGTTAGGGTTAGGATTAGGGTTAGGGGTTAGGGTTAGGGTAAGTGTAAAGGTACGGTTTAGGTTTAGGGTTAGGTTTAGGTGTTATGGTTAGGGTTAGTGTAAGGCTTAGGGTTAGGGAAAGGGTTAGGGTTAGGGTTAGTGTAAGGGTAAAGTTTAGGGTTAGGGTTAGGGTTAGGTTTAGGGTTAGGGTTAGGGTAACAGTAAGTGTTAGGATTAGGGTTAGGGTTAGGTTTAGGGTTAGGGTTAGTATAAGGGTAAGGGTTACGGTTAGGGTAAGGGTTAAGGTTAGGGTTAGGATTAGGGTTGGGTTTAGGGTTAGGGTTAGGGTAAGGGTAAGGGTTAGTGTTAGGCTTTGGCTTAGGGTTAGGTTTAAGGTAAGGGTTAGGTTTAGGGTTAGGGTTAGGGAAAGGGTAAGGATTAGTGTTAGGGTTAGGGTTAGGGTAAGGATTAGGGTTAGGGTTAGGGAAAGGTTTAGGGTTAGGGTTAGGGTTATGGTTAGCATTAAGGTTAGGGTTAAGGTTAGGGTAAGGGTAAGGGTTAGGGTTATTGTTAGGGTGTGGGTTCGGTTTGGGGTTAAGGGTTAGGGTTAGGGTTAGGGATAGGTTTAGGGTTAGGGTTAGGGTAAGGGTAAGGGTTAGGGTCAGGGTTAGGGTTAGGTTTAGGGTAAGGGTAAGGGTTAGGGTTAGGGTTAGGGTTAGGTTTAACGTTAGTGATATTGTTAGGGTTAGTGTTAGGTTAAGGGTAAGGGTTAGGGTTAGGGTTAGGGTTAGGGAAATGTTAAGGATTAGGGTAAGGGTTAGGGATAGGGTTAGGCTTAGTTTAAGGGTTAGGGTTAGGGTTAGGGTAAGGGTTAGGATTATGGTTACGGTTAGCATTAAGGTTAGGGGTAGGGTTAGGGTAAGGGTTAGGATTAGGGTTAGGGGTTAGGGTTAGGTTTATGGTAAGTGTAAGGGTAAGGTTTAGGTTTAGGGTTAGGTGTTAGGGTTAGGGTTAGTGTAAGGCTTAGGGTAAGGGTTAGGGATAGGGTAAGGTTTAGTGTTATGTTAGGGTTAGGGTTAAAATTAATGTTAGGGTTAGGGTTAGGGTTAGGGAAAGTGTTAGGGTTAGGGTTAGGGTAAGGGTAATGGTTAGGGTTAGGGTTAGGGTTAGGTTTAGGATTAGGTTCTGGGTTAAGGTTATTGTTAGGGTTAGGGTTAGGGTTAGGTTTAGGATTTAGGGTATGTGTTAGGGTTAGGGTTAGGGTTAGGGTTAGGGTAAGGGTAAGGATTCGGGTTAGGTTTAGGGTTAGGTTAGGGTTAGGGTAAGGGTAAGGGTTAGGTTTAGGGTTAGGGTTAAAGTTAGGGTTAGGGTTAGGGTTAGTTTTAGGGTAAGGATTAGGGTTAGGGTTAGGGTAAGGGTTAGGGTTAGGGTTAGTGTTAGGGTTAGGGTAAGGGTAAGGGATAGGTTTAGGGTTAGGGTTAGGGTTAGGGTAAGGATTAGGGTTAGGATTAGGGTAAGGGTTAGGGTTAGGGTTAGGGTTAGCATTAAGGTAGGGTTAGGGTTAGGGTAAGGGTAAAGGTTAGGGTTATTGTTAGGGTGAGGGTTAGGTTTGGGGGTTAGGGTTAGGGTTAGGGTTAGGGATAGGTTTAGGGTTAGGATTAGGGTAAGGGTAAGGGTTACGGTTAGGGATAGGGTGATGTTTAGATTTAGGGTTAGGCTAAGCGTAAGTGTTAGGGTTCGCTTTAGGGTTAGGGAAATGGTAAGGGTTAGGGTAAGGTTTAGGGTGAGGGTTAAGTTTAATGTAAGGCTTAGGGTTAGGATTAGGGTTAGGATTAGGGTCAGGTTTAGGGGTAGGTTTAGGGTTAGGGTTAGCATTAAGTTTAGGGTTACGGTTAGGGTAAGGGTATGGGTTAGGGTTCGTGTTAGGATTAGGGTTAGGCGTTAGGGTTAGGGTTAGGGTTAGGTTTAGGATTGGGGTTAGTGTAAGGGTAAGGTTTAGGATTACGATTAGTGTTAGGTTTAGTGTCATGGTTATGGTAAGGGTTAGGGTTAGGATTAGGGTTAGGGTTATGGTTAGCATTAAGTTTAGGGTTAGGGTTAGGGTTAGCGTTAGGGAAAGGGTTAGGGTTAGGGGTAGGGTTAGGGTTAGGGTAAGGGTAAGGGTTAGGTTTAGGATTAGGGTTAGGTGTTTAGGGTTAGGGTTAGGGTAGGGGAAGGATAAGGTTTAGGTTTAGGGTTAGGGTTAGGTGTTAGGGTTAGGGTTAGTGTAAAGCGTACGGTTAGGGTTAGGGTGATGGTTAGGGTTAGGGTTGAGGGTTAGCATTAAGGTTAGGGTTAGGGTTAGAGTTAGCGTTAGGGAAAGGGTTAGCGTTAGGATTAGGGTTAGGGTTTAGGGTTAGGTTTAGGTTTGGGGTTGGGGTTAAGGTTAGGGTTAGGGTTAGGGGTAAGTGTTAATTTTAGGGTTAGGGTTAGGGTATAGGGTAAGGGTAAGGATTCGGGTTAGGATTAGGGTTAGGGTTAGGTTTTAGGGTTAGGGTTAGGGGAATGGTAATGGGTAAGGTTTAGGGTTAGGGGTAAAGTTAGGGTTAGGGTTAGGGTTAGGGTTACAATTAGTGTTAGGGTTAGGTTTAGCGTTAGGGTTAGGGTAAGAGTAAGTGTTAGGTTTAGGTTTAGGGTTAGGGTTAGGGTTACAGTAAGGGTATGGGTTAAGGTTTAGGTTAGGGTTAGGGTTAGGGATGGGTTAGGGTTTAGGTTAGGGTTAGGGTTAGGGTTAAGGTAAGGGTAAGTGGTTAGGGTTATGGGGTTAGGGTTAGAGTTAGGGTTAGGGTAAGGTTAAGGTTTAAGGGTTAGGGTTAGGGTTAGGTTTAGGGTTAGGGTTAGGGTTAC
>JANJXV010001028.1:212500-224407 GCA_024803745.1 Megascapheus bottae | reverse complement strand
GGTTAGCTTGAGTGTTTGGGTTAGGGATAGGGTTAGGATAAGGGTTAGGTTTAGGGTTATGGTAAGGGTATGTGTTAGGGTTAGGGTTAGGGTTAGGGTTAGATTAAGGATAAGGGTAAGGGTTAGGGTTAGGGTTAGTGTTAGGTTTAGGTTAAGGTTTAGAGTTAGGGTTAGGGTTAGGGTTAGGATAAGGTTTAGGGTTAGGTTTAGGGTAAGGGTAAGTGTTATGGATAGGGTTGGGGTTAGGTTTAGGGTGAGGATAAGGGTAAGGGTTAGGGTTAGGGTTAGGGTTATGGTTAGGTTTAGGGGTTAGGGTTAGTGTTAGGGTAAGGGTTAGGGTTAGGGTTAGGGTAAGGGTAAGTGTTAGGGTTATGGTTAGTGTTATGTTTATGGTTAGGGTAAGGGTTAGGGTTAGGCTTAGGGTTAGGGAAAGGGTAAGTGTTAGGGTTAGGGTTAGGCTTAGGGTTAGGTTAAGTGTTAGGGTAAGGGTTACGGTTAGAGTTAGGTTTAGGGTTTGGTTTAAGGTTAGGGTTAGGGTTAGGGTTAAGGTTAGGGTAAGTGTTAGGGTTAGGGTGAGCGTGAGGGTTTGTGTACGGGTAAGGGTTATGGTTAGGATTAGGGTTAAGGTTAGGGGTTAGGGTTAGGGTTAGGGTTAGGATAAGGATTAGGGTCTGGGTTAGAGTAAGGTTTAGGGTTAAGGTTAGGGTTAGGTTTAGGGTTAGGGTTAGGGTTAGGGTTAGGTTTAGGGTAAGGTTTATTGTTAGGGTTAGTTATAGGGTTAAGGTTAGGGTAAGGGTTAGGGTTAGGGTTAGGTATACAGTTAAGGTTAGGGTTAGGGTTGGGTTTAGGGCTAGGTTTAAGGTTGAGGTTAGGGTTAGGGTTAGAGTAAGGGTTAGGGTTAGGGTTAGGGTTATTGTTTGGGTTAGAGTTAGGGTTAGGGTTAGGATAAGTGTAAGGGTTAGGGTTAGGGTTAGGGTTAGGTATACGGTTAAGGTTAGGGTAAGGGTTAGAGTTAGGATTAGGTATACAGTTAAGGTTAGGGTTAGAGTTTTGGTTAGGTTTAGGTTTAAGGTTGAGTTTAGGGTTAGGGTTAGAGTAAGAGTTAGGATTAGGGTTAGGGTAAGGGTTAGGGTTAGGGTTATTTTTTGGGTTAGAGTTAGGGTTAGGGTTAGGGTAAGTGTGAGGGTTAGGGTTAGGGTTAGGGTAAGGGTTAGAGTTAGGTGTTAGGGTTAGTGTTAATGTTAGGGTAAGGGTTAAGGTTAGGTTTAGGGTTAGGAAAAGTGTTAGGGTTAGGGTTAGGTTTAGGGTTAGGGTAAATGTTAGGGTCAGGGTTATGGTTAGGGTTAGGTTTAGGGTAAGGGTTAGGGATAGGGTTATTGTTTGGGTTAGAGTTAGGTTTAGGGTTAGGGCAAGTGTAAGGGTTAGGGTTAGGGTTAGGTTTAGGGTAAGGGTTAGAGTTCGGTGTTAAGGTTAGTGTTAGGGTTAGGTTAAGGGTTACGGTTAGGGTTAGGGTTAGGATAAGGGTTAGGGTTAGGGTAAATGTTAGGGTTAGGGTTATGGTTATGGTTAGGGTAAGGGTAAGGGTAAGTGTTAGGTTTAGGGTTTGGTTTAGGTGTTAGGGTTAGGGTTAGGGTTAGGTTTAGGGTTAGGGTTAGGATAAGGGTAAGGGTTAGGGTTAGGTTTAGGGTTAGGTTTAGGGTTAGTGTTAGGGTAAGGTTAAGGGTTAGGGTTAGGTTTAGGGTTAGGGTTAAGGTTAGAGTTAGGGTTATGGTTATGGTTACGGTTAGGTTTAGGGTTAGGGTTAGGGTAAGGGTAATGGTTAGGGTTAGAGTTAGGGTTGTGGAAAGGGTAATGGTTAGGGTTATGGTTAGGGTTAGGTTAAGGATTAGGGTTAGGTTTAGGGTTAGGGTAAGCTGTAGGGTTAGGGTTAGGGTTAGCATTAAGGTTAGGATTAGGGTTAGGGTAAGGGTAAGGGTTAGGGTTAGGGTTAGGGTAGGGTTAGGGTAAGTGTTAGGGTTAAGTTTAGGATAAGGGTTAGGGTTAGGGGAAAGGGTAAGGGTTAGGGTTAAGGTTAGGTTTAGGGTTAGGGTTAGGGTTAGTGTAAGTGTAAGTGTTAGGGTTAGGTTTAGGGTTATGTTAAGGGTATGGTTAAGTTTAGGGTTAGGGTTAGGGTTAGGGTTAGGGTTAGGTTAACAAGAATGGTAAGGGTTAAGGTTATGGTTAGGGTTAGGGTAGGATTAAGGTTAGGGTTAGGGAGAGGGTAAGGGTAAGGGTTAGGTTTAGGTTTATTGTAAGGGTTATGGTAAGGATAAGGGTTAGAGTTAGGGTTAGGTTTAGGTTTAGAGTTAGGTTTAGGGTTTGGGTTAGGGTAAGTGTTAGGGTTAAGGTTAGGGTTAGGGTTAGGTTTAGGTTTAGGGTAAGGGTTAGGGTAAGGGTAAGGGTTAGGGTTACGATTGGGTTTAGGATTAGGGTAAGGGTTAGGCTTAGGGTTAGGGTTAGGGTTACGGTTAGGTTTAAGGTTACTGTTAGGGTAAGGGTAAGGGTTATGGTTAGGTTTAGGGTAAGGGTAAGGTTTTGGGTTAGGGTTAGGGTTAGGGTTAGGGTACTGGTAAGTGTAAGGGTTATGGTTAGGTTTAGGATTAGGGTTAGGGTTAGGGTTAGGTTTAGGGTTAGGGTTAGGTTCAGGGTTGGGGTTAAGATTAGGGTTAGGGTTAGGGTTAGGGTTAGGGCAAGGGTAAGGAATAGGGTAAAGTTTAGGTATAGGGTTAGGTTTAGGGTTAGGGTGAGGGATAGGGTAAGAGTAAGGGTTAGGTTTAGGATTGGGTTATGGTTAGGTTAAGGGTTAGGGTTAGGTTTAGGGTTAGTGTTGGAATTAATTTTAGGGTTAGGGTAAGTGTTTGCATTAGGTTTAGGGTAAGGGTAAGGTTTGGGGTTAGGGGTAGGGTTAGGGTTAGGGTTAGGGTAAGGATTAGGCTTAGGGTTAGGTTTAGGGTAGGGGTTAGGGTAAGGGTAAGTGTTAGGGTTAGGGTTAGGTTTAGGATAAGGGTAAGGGTTAGGGTTAGGGTTAGGGTAAGGGTAAGGGTTAGGGTGAGTGTTAGGATAAGTGTTAGGGTTAGGGTTAGGGTCAGGGTTAGGGTAAGCGTTAGGATTAGTGTTAGGGTTAGGGTAAGGGTTATGGTTAGGGTTAAAGTTAGGGTTAGGGTTAGTTTTAGGCTTAGGGTTAGGGTTAGGGTAAGGGTAAGTGTTAGGGTTAGGATTAGGGTTAGGTTTAGGGTTAGAGTTAGGGTTAGGGTTAGGTTAGGTTTAGGGTTAGGGTTAGGGTAAGGGTATGGGTTAGGGTTACAGTTAAGTTTAGGGTAAGTGTTAGTGTTAGGGTTATGGTTGTGGATTGGGTGAGGGTAAATATTATGTTCAGGGTTAGGGTTATGGTTAGGGGTAAGGGATAGGGTTAGGATTAGGGTTAGGTTTATGGTTAGGGTTAGGGTAAGGGTAAGGTTTAGGGTTAGGGTTAGGGTTAGGTTTAGGGTTAGGGTTAGGGTTAGTGTTAGGGTTACGGTTAGGGTTATTTTTTGGGTGAGGGTAAATATTAGGGTTAGGGTAAGGTTTAGGGTTAGGGGTTAGGGTTAGGGTTGGGATTAGGGTTAGGTTTAGGGTTAGGGTTAGGGTAAGGGAAAGGTTTAGGCTTACGGTTAGGGTTAGGTTTAGGGTTAGGGTTAGGGTTAGAGTTAGGGTTACGGTTAGGTTTAGGGTTAGGTTATGTGTAAGGGTTAGGGTTAGGTTTACGGTTAGGGTAAGGGTTAGGTTTAGGGGTTAGGGTTAGTGTTAGGGTTAGCTTGAGGGTTAGGGTTAGGGATAGGGTTAGCATAAGGGTTAGGTTTAGGGTTATGGTAAGGGTAAATGTTAGGTTTAGGGTTAGGGTTAGAGTTAGGGTTAGGGTGACAATAAGGGTAAGGGTTAGGGTTAGGGTTAGGTTTAGGGTTAGGGTAAATGTTAGGGTTAGGGTTATAGTTAGGGTTAGGGTTAGGGTGTTAGGGTGAGGGTTATTGTTTGGTTTAGAGTTAGGTTTAGGGTTAAGGAAAGTGTAAGGGTTAGGGTTAGGGTTAGGGTTAGGGTAAGGTTAGAGTTCGGTGTTAAGGTTAGTGTTAGGGTTAGGTTAAGGGTTACGGTTACGGTTAGTGTTAGGATAAGGGTTAGGTTTAGGGTTAGGGTAAATGTTAGGGTTAGGGTTATGGTTAGGGTTAGGGTTAGGGTAAGGGTAAGGGTTAGGTTTAGGGTTAGGTTTATGTGTTAGGGTTAGGTTTAGGTTTAGGGTTAGGATAAGGGTAAGGGTTAGGGTTAGGTTTAGGGTTAGGTTTAGGGTTAGTGTTAGGGTAATGGTAAGGGTTAGGATTAGGTTTAGGGTTAGGGTTAAGGTTGGGGTTAGGTTTATGGTTATGGTTAGGGTTAGGTTTAGGGTTAGGGTTAGGGTAAGGGTAATGGTTAGGGTTAGAGTTAGGATTGGGGAAAGGGTAATGGTTGGGGTTATGGTTAGGGTTAGGTTAAGGATTAGGGTTAGGTTTAGGGTTAGGGTAAGCTGTATGGTTAGGGTTAGGGTTAGCATTTAGGTTAGGGTTAGGGTTAGGGTAAGGCTAAGGGTTAGGGTTAGGGTAGGGTAGGGTAAGTGCTGGCTTAAGGTTAGGCTTAGGGTTAGGGTTAGGAGAAAGGGTAAGGGTTATGGTTAAGGTTAGGTTTAGGGCTAGGGTTAGGGTTAGTGTAAGTGTAAGGGTTAGGGTTAGGTTTAGGGTTATGGTAAGGGTATGGTTAAGTTTAGGGTTAGGGTTACGTTTAGGGTTAGGTTTAGGTTAAGAATAAGGGTAAGGGTTAAAGTTATGGTTAGGGTTAGGGTAGGATTAAGGTTAGGGTTAGGGAGTGGGTAAGGGTAAGGGTTAGGGTTAGGTTTATTGTAAGGGTTATGGTAAGGGTATGGGTTAGAGTTAGGGTTAGGGTTAGGTTGAGGATTAGGTTTAGGGTTTGGATTAGGGTAAAGGTTAGGGTTAAGGTTAGGGTTAGGGTTAGGGTTAGGGTAATGGTAAGGGTTAGGGTTAGGGTTGGGGTTAGGGTTAGAGTAAGGGTTAGTGTTAGGGTTAGAGTTAAGGTTAGGTTTAGGGTTATGGTTAGGGTAAGGGGAAGGGTTAGGTTTAGGTTTAGGGTAAGGGTATGATTTTGGGTTAGGGTTAGGGTAAGGGTTAGGGTAATGTTAAGGGTAAGCGTTATGGTTAGGTTTAGGGTTAGGGTTAGGGTTAGGGTAACTGTAAGGGAAAGGGTTATGGTTAGGTTTAGGATTAGGGTTAGGGTTAGGGTTAGGTTTAGGGTTAGGGTTAGGGTTAGAGTTAGGGTTAGGGTAAGGGTAAGGTTAAGGGTTAGGGTTAGTGTTAGGGTTAGGGTAAGTGTTAGGGTAAGGATTAGGGTTAGGATTGGGTTTAGGTTTAGGGTTAGGGTTAAGGTTAGGGTTAGGGTAGGATAAGGGTTAGGGTTAAGGTTAGGTTTAGGGTTATGTTCAGGCTTAGTGTTAGGGTTAGCGTTAGGGTAAGGGTAAGGGTTAGGTTCACGGTTAGGGTTAAGGATAGGGTAAGGGTTAGGGTTAGGTTTAAGGTAAGGGTAAGGTTTAGGGTTAGGTTTATGGTTAGGTTTAGGGTTAGGTTTAGGATTAGGGTAAGTATAATGGTTAGGGTTAGGGTTAGAGTTAGGGTAAGGGTTAGGGTTAGGCTTAGGCTTAGGGTAGGGGTTAGGGTAAGGGTAAGTGTTAGGGTTAGGGGTAGGGTTAGGATAATGGTAAGGGTTAGGTTTACGGTTAGGGTTATGGGTTAGGGTTAGATTTACGGTTAGAGTTAGGGTAAGGGTAGGGGTTAGGGTTAGGGTTAGGCTTAGGGTTAGTGTTAGGTTTAGGGTTAGGGTTAGGGTAAGGACAAGGGTTAGGGTTAGGTTTAGGGTTAAGGTTAGGGTTAGGGTTAGGGTTCGGGTTAGGTTTAGGGTTAGGGTTAGGGTAAGGGTAAGGTTTAGGTTTAGGGTTAAGGTTAGGGTTACGGTTAGGGTTAGGGTAAGGGTAAAGTTTAGGGTTAGTGTAAGGGTTAGGGTTAATGTTAGGGTAAGGGTTAGAGTTAGGTTTAGGGTTTGTTTAAGGGTAAGGGTTAGGGTTAGGCTTAGGTTTAGGGTTAGGTTAAGGGTTAGGTTTAGGGTTAAGGTAAGGGTTAGGGTTAGGGTTAGGGTAAGGGTTAGGGTAAGGGTGAGGGTTAGGGTAAGGGTAAGGGTTAGAGTTAAGGTTAGGATTAGGGTTAGGGTTAGGGTTAGGTTTAAGGTTAGAGTTAGGGTGAGAGCAAGGTTAAGTGTTAGGGTTAGGTTTAAGCTTAGTTTTAGGGTTAGGGTTAGAGTAAGGGTAAGGTTTCAGGTTAAGTTTAGGGTTAGGGTTAGGTTTAGGGTTAGGGTTAGGGTTAGGGTAAAGGTAAGGGTTAGGGTTAGGGTAAGGGTAAGATTTATGGTTAGGGTTAGGGTTAGGTTTAGGTTTAGGGTTAGGGTTAGGTTAAGGGTAAGGGTTAGGGTTAGGGTTAGGTTTAGGTTTAGGGTTAGGGTAAGGTTAAGGGTTAGGTTTAGGGTAAGCGTAAGGTTTATGGTTAGGGTAGGTTTAGTTTTAGGGTAAGGGTAAGGTTTAGGGTTAGGGTTAGGGTTAGGCTTAGGGTAAGGGTAAGGGTAAGGGTTAGGGTTAGGGTTAGGGTAAGGGTTAGGTTTAGGGTTTGGGTTACGGTAGGGGTTAGGGTAAGGGTAAGGTTTAGGGTTAGGGTAAGGGTTAGGGTAAGGGTTAGCGTTAGGGTTAGGGTAAGAGTAAGGTTTAGGGTTAGGATTAGGGTTAGGTGTTACGGTAAAGGTTAGTGATAGGGTTAGGTTTAGGGTTAGGGTTACGATTAGGTTTAGGGTAAGTGTAAGGGTTAGGGTTAGTGTTAGGTTTAGGGTTGGGTTTTAAAGTTAGGTTTAGGGTTAGGGTAAGGGTAAGGGCTATGGTTAGGATTACGGTTAGGGTTAGGGTAATGATTAGGTTTAGGGTTAGGGTTAGGTTTAGAGTTAGGGTTATGGTTAGGTTTAGGGTAGGTGTAAGGGTTAGGGTTAGTGTTAGTGTTATGTTTAGTGTTGGGTTTTAAGGTTAGGTTTGGGGTTAGGGTAAGGGTAAGGGCTAGGGTTAGGATTACGGTTAGGGTTAGGGTAATTATTAGGGTTAGGTTTAGGGTTAGGGTAAGGGTAAGGGCTAGGGTTAGGATTACGGTTAGGGTTAGGGTAATTATTAGGGTTAGGTTTAGAGTTAGGTTTAGGGTTAGGGATACGGTTATGGTTAGTGTAAGTGTAAGGGTTAGGGTTAGTGTTAGGTTTAGGGTTGGGTTTTAAGGTTAGGTTTAGGGTTAGGGTAAGGGTAAGTGTTAGGGTTAGGGTTAGGGTTAGGGGAAGGGTTAGGTTTAGAGTTAGTGTTAGGGTTAGGTTTAGGGTTACGGTTAGGGTTAGGCTTAGGGTTAGGGTAAGGGTATGTGTTAGGGTTAGGGTTAGGGTTAGGGTTAGGCTTAGTGTTAGGGTTAAGGTTAGGGTAAGGGTTAGGGTTAGGGTTAGGGTTAGGTTTAGGGTAAGGGTTACGGTAGATTTAGGGTAAGGGTAAGGTTTAGGGTTAGGGTTAGGGTCTGGGTTAGGGTAAGGGTAAGGGTTAGGGTTAGGGTTAGGGTTAGGTTTAGGGTTAGAGTTAGTGTAAGGGTTAGGATTATTGTTAGAGTTAGGGTAAGGGTTAGGGTTAGGGTTAGGGTAGGGGTTAGGGTAAGGGTAAGTGTTAGGGTTAGGTTTAGGTTTAGGATAAGAATAAGGGTTAGGGTTAGTGTTAGGTTTAGGGGTTAGGGTTAGGGTTAGGGTTAGGCTTAGGGTTAGTGTTAGGTTTAGGGTAAGGGTTAGGGTAAGGGCAAGGGTTAGGGTTAGGTTTAGGGTTAAGGTTAGGTTTAGGGTTAGGGTTAGGGTTACGTTTAGTGTTATGATTAGGCTAAGGGTAAGGTTTAGGTTTAGGGTTAAGGTTAGGGTTAGGGTTAGAATTAGGGTAGGGGTTAGGGTAAGGGTAAAGTTTAGGGTTAGGGTTAGGGTTAGGTTTAGGATTGGGTTTTAAGGTTAGGTTTAGGGTTAGGGTAAGGGAAAGTGTTAGGTTTAGGGTTAGGGTTAAGGTTAGGTTTAGGGTTAGGTTTAGGGTTAGGTGTTAGGGTTAGTGTTAGGTTTAGGCTTAGGGTTAGGGTAAGGATAAGAGTTAGGGTTGGGGATAGGGTTAGGGTTCTTGTTAGGTTAGGGTTAGGGTTAGGGTAAGGGTTAGGGTTAGGGTTAGGGTTACGTTTAGGGTTAGGATTTAAGGTTAGGGTTAGGGTTAAGGGAAGTTTAAGGTTTAGGGTTAGGATTAGGGTTAGGGTTAGATTTGGTTTAGGGTTAGGGTTATGGTAAGGGCAATGTTTAGGGTTAGGTTTAGGGTTAAGGTTAGGGTTAGGGTTAAGTTTAGGGTTAGGGTTAGGGTAAGGGTAAGGGTTAGGATTAGGGTTAACTTTAGGGTTAGGGTTATGGTTAGGGTTAGGGTAAGGGTTAAGGTTAGGCTTAGCGTAAGGGTTAGGTTTAGGTTTAGGGTTAGGGTTAGATTAAGGGTTAGGGTTAGGTTAAGGTAAGGGTTAGGGTTAGGGTTAGGGTAAGGGTTAGGGTTATGGTTAGGGTTAGGGTTAGGGTAAGGATAAGGGTTAGAGTTAAGTTTAGGGTTAGGGTTAGGGTTACGGTTAGGTTTAGGGTTAGGTTTAGGGTAAGGGTAAGGGTTAGGGTTAGGATTAGGGTTAGGGTTTGGGTTAAGGTTAGGGTTAGGGTTAGGGTTATGTTTAGGGTAAGGGTAAGGGTTAGATTTAGGGTTAGGTATAGGGTTAGGGAAAAGGTAAGGGTTAGGGTTAGGTTTAGGGTTAGGGTAAGGTTTAGGGTTAGGATTAGGTCTAAGGTAAGTGTTAGGTTTAGGGTTAGGGTTAGGGGTTAGGGTTAGCGTTATATTTAGGGTTTGTTTTAGGGTAAGGATAAGAGTTAGGGTTAGGGATAGGGTTAGGGTTCGGGTTAGGTTTAGGGTCAGGGTTAGGTTTAGAGTTAGGGTTAGGGTAAGGGTAAGGGTTAGGTTTAGGGTTAGGGTTAAGGTTAGGGTTAGGGTTATGGTTAGGGTTACGTTTAGGGTTAGGGGTTAGGGTTAGGGTTAGGGTTAAGGGAAAGGTAAGGGTTAGTGATAGGATTAGGGTTAGGGTTAGATTTGGTTTAGGGTTAGGTTTAGGGTAAGGGCAAGTTTTAGGGTTAGATTTAGGGTTAGGGTTAGGGTTAGGGTAAGGGTAAGGTTAGGGTTAAGGTTAGGGTTAGGGTTAGGGTTAGGGTTAAGGATGGGGTTAGGGTGAGGTTAAGCGTAAGGGTTAGGGTTAGGTTTTTTGTTAGGGTTAGGGTAAGGGTAAGGGTCAGAGTTAGGGTTAGGGTTAGGTTTAGGGTTAGGTTTAGGGTTAGGGTTAGGGTAAGGGTAAGGGTTAGGGTTAAGGTTAGGGTTAGGGTAAGGGTAAGGGTTAGAGTTAGATTTTTTGTTAGGGTAAGGGTAAGGGTTAGAGTTAGTTTTAGGGTTAGGTTTAGGGTTACGTTTAGGGTTAGGGCTATGGTAAGTGTAAGGGTTAGGGTTAAGTTTAGGGTTAGGGTTAGGTTTACGGTTAGGGTTAGTGTTAGGGTAGGGTAAGTTTTAGGGTTAGGGTTAGGGTTTGGGTAGGGTAAGGGTAAGGGTTACGTTTACGGTTAGGGTTAGGTTTAGGTTTAGGGTTAGGGTAAGGGTTAGGGTTAGGGTTAGGGTTACGTTTAGTGTTAGGATTTAGGGTTAGGGTTAGGATTAAGGGAAGTTTAAGGTTTAGGGTTAGGATTAGGGTTAGGGTTAGATTTGGTTTAGGGTTAGGGTTATGGTAAGGGCAATGTTTAGGGTTAGGTTGAGGGTTAAGGTTAGGGTGAGGGTTAAGTTTAGGGATAGGGTTAGGGTAAGGGTAAGGGTTAGGTTTAGGGTTAAGTTTAGGGTTAGGGTTATGGTTAGGGTTAGGGTAAGGGTTAAGGTTAGGCTTAGCGTAAGGGTTAGGTTTAGGGTTAGGGTTAGGGTTAGGTTAAGGGTTAGGGTTAGGTTAAGGTAAGGGTTAGGGTTAGGGTTAGGGTAAGGGTTAGGGTTATTGTTAGGGTTAGGGTTAGGGAAAGGATAAGGGTTAGAGTTAAGTTTAGGGTTAGGGTTAGGGTTACGGTTAGGTTTAAGGTTAGGGTTAGGGTGAGGGCAAGGGTAAGGGTTACAGTTTGGTTTAGGGTTAGGTTAGGGTAAGGTTAGAGTTAAGTTTAGGGTTAGGGTAAGGGTAAGGGTTAGGGTAAGGCTTAGGTTTAGGGGTAGGTTAAGGGTTAGGGATAGGGTTAAGGTAAGGGTTAGGGTTAGGTTTAGGGTAAGGGTTAGGATTAGGTTTAGGGTAAGGGTAAGGTTTATGGTTAGGGTTAGGGTTTGGTTTAGGGTAATGGTAAGTTTTGGGGTTAGGGTTAGGGTTAGGCTTAGGGTTAGGGTAAGGGTAAGGGTTAGGGTTAGGTTTAGGGTAATGGTAAGGGTTAGGGTTAGGGTTAGGGTCAGGCTTAGAATTAGGGTAAGGGTAAGGGTTAGGGTTAGGGTTAGGTTTAGGGTAAGGGTTAGGGTTAGGGTTAGGGTAAGGGTAAGGGTTAGGGTTAGGATTTGGGTTAGGTGTTAGGGTAAGGGTTAGGGTTAGTGTTACGTATACGGTTAAGGTTAGGGTAAGGGTTAGGGTTAGGGTTAGAGTTAGGTTTAGGGTTAGGGTTAGGGTAAGGGTAAGGGTTAGGGTTAGGATTAGGGTTAGGCTTTGGGTTAAGGTTAGGGTTAGGGCTAGGGTTAGGGTTAGGTTTAGGGTAAGGGTAAGGGTTAGATTTAGTGTTAGGTATATGGTTAGGGAAAAGGTAAGGGTTAGGGTTAGGGTAAGGTTTAGGGTGAGGATTAGGGCTAAGGTAAGGGTTAGGTTTAGGGTTAGGGTTAGGGGTTAGGGTTAGTGTTATGTTTAGGGTTTGTTTTAGGGTAAGGATAAGAGTTAGGGTTAGGGATAGGGTTAGGGTTCGGGTTAGGTTTAGGGTCAGGGTTAGGTTTAGAGTTAGGGTTAGGGTAAGGGTAAGGGTTAGGTTTAGGGTTAGGGTTAAGGTTAGGGTTAGGGTTATGGTTAGGGTTACGTTTAGGGTTAGGGGTTAGGGTTAGGGTTAGGGTTAAGGGAAGGGTAAGGGTTAGTGTTAGGATTAGGGTTAGGTTAGATTTGGTTTAGGGTTAGGTTTAGGGTAAGGGCAAGTTTTAGGGTTAGGTTTAGGGTTAGGGTTAGGGTTAGGGTAAGGGTAAGGTTAGGGTTAAGGTTAGGGTTAGGGTTAGGGTTAGGGTTAAGGATGGGGTTAGGGTGAGGTTAAGCGTAAGGGTTAGGGTTAGGTTTTTTGTTAGGGTTAGGGTAAGGGTAAGGGTTAGAGTTAGGGTTAGGGTTAGGTTTAGGGTTAGGTTTAGGGTTAGGGTTAGGGTAAGGGTAAGGGTTAGGGTTAAGGTTAGGGTTAGGGTAAGGGTAAGGGTTAGAGTTAGGTTTTTTGTTAGGGTAAGGGTAAGGGTTATAGTTAGTTTTAGGGTTAGGTTTAGGGTTACGTTTAGGGTTAGGGCTAGGGTAAGTGTAAGGGTTAGGGTTAAGGTTAGGGTTAGGGTTAGGTTTACGGTTAGGGTTAGTGTTAGGGTAAGGGTTAGGGCTAGGGTTAGGATTAGGGTTAGGGTTAGGGTAATGGTTAGGGTTAGGTTTAGGTTTAGGGTGAGGGTTAGGGTAAGGG
>JANJXV010001028.1:182500-210000 GCA_024803745.1 Megascapheus bottae | reverse complement strand
GGTAAGGGTAAGGTTTAGGGTTAGGGTTAGGGTTTGGGTAGGGTAAGGGTAAGGGTTACGTTATGGTTAGGGTTAGGTTTAGGTTTAGGGTAATGTAAGGGTTAGGTTTGGGGTTAGAGTTAGGGTTAGGGTTATGGTTAGGGTAGGGGTTAGGGTAAGGGTAAGTGTTAGGGTTAGGGTTAGGATAAGGGTAAGGGTTAAGGGTTAGGGGTTAGGGTTAGCGTTAGGGTTAGGGTTAGGTTTAAGGGAAGGGTAAGGGTTAGGTTTAGGATTAGGGTTAGGGTTAGATTTGATTTAGGGTTAGGGTTAGGGTAAGGGCAAGGTTTAGGGTTAGGTTTAGGTTTAAGGTTAGGGTTAGGGTTACATTTTGGGTTAGGGTTAGGTTAAGGCTAAGGATTAGGGTTAGGGTTAAGGTTAGGGTTAGGGTTAGGGTTAGGGTTAGGGTTAGGTTTAGAGTTAGGTATAGGGTTTGGTTAACGGTAAGGGTTAGGGTTAGGGTTAGGGTTAGGGTTAGGTTAAGGGTTAGGGTTAGGTTAAGGTAAGGGTTATGGTTATGGTTAGGGTAAGGGTTAGCGTTAGTGATAGGGTTAGGGTTAGGGTTAGGGTAAGGATAAGGGTTAGGGTTAGGGTTCGGTTTAGGGTTATGGTTAGGGTTAGAGTTAGGGTTAGGGTAAGGATAAGGGTTAGGGTTAGGGTAAGGGTAAGGTTTATGGTTAGGGTTAGGGTTAGGTTTATGGTAAGGGTAATTTTTAGGGTTAGGGTTAGGGTTAGGGTTAGGGTAAGGGTAAGGATTAGGGTTAGGTTTAGTTTTAGGGGAAGGATTAGTGTTAGGTTAATGGTTGGGGTTAGGTTTAGGGTGAGGGTAAGGGTTAGGGTTAGGACTAGGGTTAGGTGTTAGGGTAAGGGTTACTTTTCGGTTTAGGTATACGATTAAGGTTAGGATAAGGATTAGGGTTAGGGTTAGGGTTAGGGTTAGGGTAAGGGTAAGTGTTAGGGTTAGGTTTAGGGTTAGGGTAGGGTTGAGGTTAGGGTTAGGGTTAGGGTTAGGTTTAGGTTTGGAGTTAGGTTTAGGGTAAGGGTAAGGGTTAGAGTTAGGGTTAGGGTTAGGGTTAGGGAAAGGGTAAGGGTTAGGGTTAGGGTTAGGGTAAGGGTTAGGGTTAGGGTTAGGTTTAGGGTAAGCATTAAGTTTAGGGTTAGGGCTAAGGTAAGTGTTAGGGTTAGGGTTAGGGTTAGCATTAAGGTTAGGTTTAGGGTAGGGGTAAGGGTTAGGGTTAGGGTTAGGGTTACGTTTACTGTTAGGGGTTAGGGTTAGGGTTAGTTTTAGGGTTAGGGTTAGGGTAAGGATAAGAGTTAGGTTTAAGGATAGGGTTAGAGTTCGTGTTAGGTTTAGGGTTACGGTTAATGTTAGGGTAAGGGTTAGGCTTAGGGTTAGGTTTAGGGTTAGGGTTAGGTTTAGGGTTACGGTTAGGGTAAGGGTAAATGTTAGGTTTAGGGTTAGGGTTAGAGTTAGGGTGAGGGTAATGGTTAGGGTAAAGGTTAGGGTTATTTTTTAGGGTTAGGTTTAGGGTTAGGATTAGGGTTAGGGTTGGTGTAAGGTAAGGGTTAGTGTTAGGATTAGGGTTACAGTTAGGATAAGGGTTAGGGTTAGGGTTACGTTTAGGTTTAGGGTTAGGGTTAGTGTAAGGGTAAGGGTTAGGGTTAGGGTTAGGGTTAGGTTTAGGTTGGGGTTAAAGTTAGGGTTAGGATTAGGGTAAGGGTAAGTGTTAGGTTTAGGGTAAGGGTAAGGGTTTGGGTTAGGGTTAGGGTAAGGGTATGTGTTAGAGTTAGGCTTAGTTTTAGGGTCAGGGTTAGGGTAAGGGTAAGGGATAGGATTAGGGTTAGGTTTAGGGTAAGGGTAAGGAATAATGTTAGGGTTAGGATTAAGTTTAGGGTTAGGGTTAGGGTTAGGGTAAGTGTAAGTTTTAGGGTTAAGGTTAGGGTTAGGGTTAGGGTAAGGGTAAGGGTTAGGGTTAGGTTTAGGGTTAGGGTTAGGGTAAGGGTAAGGGTTAAGTTTAGGATTAGGCTTAGCTTTAGGGTTAGGGTTAGGGTTAGGGTCAGGGTGAGTATAAGTGTTAGGGTTAAGGTTAGGGTTAGGTTAGGTTTAGGGTTAGGGTAAGGGTATGTGTTAGGGTTAGGGTTAGGTTTAGGGATAGCGTTAGTATAAGGGTACGGATTAGGGTTAGGGTTAGGGTTAAAGTAAGGGTAAGTGTTAGGGTTAGGGTTAGGTTCAGGTTTAGGTAAGGGTTTGGGTTAGGTTTAGGATAAGGTAATGTTTAGGGTTAGGTTGAGGGTTAGGGTTAGGGTTAGGGTAAGGGTAAGGGTTAGGATTAGGGTTAGGGTTAGGGTAAGGATAAGGTTTAGGGTAAAGGTTAGGGTTAGGTTTAGGGTTAGGGTTAGGGTTAGGTTTAGGTTTAGGGTTAGGGTTAGGGTTAGGGTAAGGGTAAGGGTAAGGGTTAGGATTAGGGTTAGGTTTAGTGTAAGGGTTAGGGTTAGTTTATGGTTAGGGTTAGGTTTAGCCCTGGAGTTAACGTTAAGGTTAGGGTTAGGGTAAGACTAAGTGTTCGGGTTAGCGTTAGGGTGAGGGTTAGTGTCAGAGTTAGGGTTAGGGTTAGGTTTAGGGTTACGGTTAGGGTTAGGGTTAGGGTTAGGGTAAGGGTTTGTGTTAGGGTTAGGGTTAGGGTTAGGCTAAGGCTTAGTGTTAGGGTTAGCCTTAGGGTAAGGTTTAGGGTTAGGGTTAGGGTTAAGGTTAGGGTAAGTGTTAGGGTTAGGGTTAGGGTTAGGTTTAGGGTAAGGTTTAGGGTTAAGTTTAGGGTAAGGTAAGGTTTAGGGTAAGGGTTAGGGTTTGGGTTAGGGTACGGGTAAGTGTTAGGGTTAGGGTTAGGATAAGAGTAAGGGTTAGTGTTAGGGTTAGCTTTAGGGGTTAGGGTTAGGGTTAGGTTTAGGGTTAGGGTAAGGGTAAGGGTTAGGGTTAGGGTTAGGCTTAGGTTTAGTGTTAGGTTTATGGTTAGGGTTAGAGTAGGGGAAGGGTTAGGGTTAGGGTTAGGGTTAGGGTAAGATTAGGGTTAGGGTAGTGGTAAGGTTTAGAGTTAGGGTTAGGGTTAGGGTTAGGGGTTAGGGTTAGCGTTAGGTTTAGGGTTAGGTTTAGGGTAAGGATAAGATTTAGGGTTAGGGATAGGGTTAGGTTTCCGGTTAGGTTTAGGGTTAGGGTTAGTTTTAGAGTTAGGGTTAGGGTTAGGGTAAGGGTTAGGGTTAGGGATAGGGTTAGGGTTAAGTTTAGGGTTAGGGTTATAGTTAGGGTTAGGTGTTAGGGTTAATGTTAGATTTAGGCTTAGGGTTAGTGTAAGAATAAGAGTTAGAGTTAGGGATAGGGTTAGGGTTCAGGTTAGGTTTAGGGTTAGGGTTAGGGTAAGGGTTAGGGTTAGGGTTAGGGTTAGGGTTAAGGTTAAGGTTAGGGTTAGGGTAAGCTTAAGGGTTAGGTTTAGGGTAATGGTAAGGGTAATGATTAGGTTTAGGTTTAGGGTTAGGTTTAGGGTTAGTATTAGTGTAAGGATAAGGGTAGGGTTAAGTTTAGGGATAGTGTTTGCGTTAAGGTTAGGGTTACAGTGAGGGTAAGGGTAAGGGTTGGGGTTAGGTTTTTTGTTAGGGTTAGGGTAAGGGTAAGGTTTAGAGTTAGGGTTAGGGTTAGGTTTATGATTAGGGTTAGGGTTAGGGTAAGGGTAAGGGTTAGAGTTAGGGTTAGGGTTAGGTTTAGGGTTAGGGTTAGGGTTAGGGTTAGGGTTAAGATTAGGTTTTGGGTTAGGGTTAGGGTTAAGGTTAGGGTTATTGTTAGGGTAAGGGAAGGGTTAGGGTTAGGTTTAGGGTTAGGTTTAGGGTAAGGGTTAGGGTTAGGTTAGGGTTAGGTTTAGGGTTAGGGTTAGGGTTAGGGTTAGTGTAAAGGTAAGGGTTAGGGTTAAGGTTAGGTTTAGGATTAGGTTTAGGGTTAGAGTTAGGGTTAGGGTTATGGTAAGGGGTAGGTTTAGGGTCAGTTTTAGGGTTATGGTAAGGGTTACGGTTAGGGTTAGGGTTAAGGTTAGGTTTAGGGTTAGCGTTAGGGTTAGGGTTAGGGTTAGGAGAAGGGTTAGGGTTAGGTTTAGGGTTAGGATTAGTGTAAGGGTAAGTGTTAGTGTTAGGGTTAGGGTTAGGGTTAGGGAAAGGGTTATGGTTTCGGTTAGGGTTAGGCTTAGGGTTGGGGTTAAGGTTAGCGTTAGCGTTAGGGTAAGGGTAAGGGTAAGGGTTAGGGTTTAGGTAAGGGTTAAGGTTAGTGTTAGGGTTAGAGTAAGGGTAAGGGTTATGGTTAGGTTTAGGTTTAGGGTTAGGGTAAGGTTAAGGGTTAGTTTTAGGGTTAGGGTAAGGTTTAGGGTTAGGGTTAGGGTTAGGGTTAGGGTAAGGATAAGGGTTAGGGTTAGGGTTTGGATTAGGGTTAGGGTAAAAGTAGGGTTAGGGTGAGGGTAAGGGTAAGGGTTAGGGTTAGGTTTAGGGTTACGGTTAGGGTAAGGGTAAATGTTAGGGTTAGGGTTAGGGTTAGGGTTAGGGTAATGGTTAGGGTAAAGTTTAAGATTATTTTTAGGGTTAGGTTTAGGGTTAGGTTAGGGTTGGGGTAAGGTAAGGGTTAGTGTTAGGATTAGGTTTAGGGTTAGGTTAAGGGTTAGGGTTAGGATTAGGGTTAGGTTTAGGTTGGGGTTAAAGTTAGGGTTAGGATTAGGGTAAGGGTAAGTGTTAGGGTTAGGTTTATGGTAAGGTTTACTTTTAGAGTTATGGTTAGGGTTAGGGTAAGTGTTAGGGAAAGGGTTAGGGTTAGGGTTAGTGTAAGGGTTAGGGTTAGGGTTAGAGTTAGGGTTAGGGTTAAGGTTAGGGTTAGGGTTATGGTTAGGGTTAGGTGTTAGGGTTAGTGTTAGGTTTATGCTTAGGGTTAGGGTTAGGGTAAGGATAAGATTTAGGGTTAAGGATAGGGTTAGCGTTCCGGTTAGGTTTAGCGTTAGGGTTAGGGTAAGGGTTAGGGTTAGGGTTAGGGTTAGGGTTAAGGTTAGGGTTAGGGTTAGGGTAAGGGTAAGGATTAGGGTTAGGGTTACGGTTCGGGATACATTTGGTTTAGGGTTAGGGTTAGAGTAAGGGTAGGACTAAGGTTTAGGGTTAAGATTAGGGTTAGGTTTAGGTTTAGGGTTTGGTTAGGGTTAGGGTTAGGGTAAGGGTAAGGGTAGGTTTAAGGTTAGGATTTGGGTTAGGGTTAGGGTTAAGGTTAGGGTTAGGGTTAGGTTTAGGGTTAGGATTAGGGTTAGGGTTAGGGAAAGGGTAAGGGTTAGGGTTAGGGTTAGGTTTTTTGTTAGTGTTAGGGTAAGGGTAAGGATTAGAGTTAGGTTACAGTTAGGTTTAGGGTTAGGATTAGGGTTAGGGTTAGGGTTAAGGTTAGGGTTAGGGTGAGGGTAAGGGTAAGTGTTAGGGTTAGGTTTTTTGTTTGGGTTAGGGTAAGGGTAAGGTTTAGAGTTAGGGTTACAGTTAGGTTTAGGGTTAGGATTAGGGTTAGGGTTAGGGTAAGTCTAAGGGTTAGGGTTAAGGTTAGAGTTAGGGTTAGGTTTAGGGTTATGGTTAGTGTTAGGGTAAGGGTAAGGGCTAGGGTTAGGATTAGGGTTAGGGTTCGGGTTAGGGTTAGGGTTAGGTTTAGAGTTAGGTTTAGGGTTTGGTTAGGGTTAGGGTTAGGGTTAGGTTAGTTTAAGGGTTAGGGTTAGGTTAGGGTTAGAGTAAGGGTTAGGGTTAGTGATAGGGTTAGGGTAAGGATAAGAGTTAGGGTTAGGGTTAAGGTTAGGGTTAGGGTTACGGTTAGGTTTAAGGTTAGGGTTAAGGTGAGGGCAAGGGTAAGCGTTAGGGTTAGGTTTAGGGTTAGGGTTAGGGTAAGGGTATGGGTTAGAGTTAGGGTTAGGTTTAGGTTTTGGGTTAGGGTAAGGGTAAGGGTTAGGGTTAAGTTTAGGGTTAGGGTTAGGTTTAGGGTTAGGGTTAGGGTTAGGGTAAGGGTTATGTTTAGGTTTGGAGTTAGGGTTAGGGTTAG
The DNA here is from genome assembly GCA_024803745.1 of Megascapheus bottae. Lineage (NCBI taxonomy): Eukaryota > Metazoa > Chordata > Mammalia > Rodentia > Geomyidae > Megascapheus > Megascapheus bottae. The sequence goes on along the minus strand of JANJXV010001028.1, from coordinate 203,882 downwards.
GGTTAGGGTTAGGGTTAGGGAAAGGGTAAGGTTTAGGGTTAGGGTTAGGGTTAGGGTAAGCATTAAGTTTAGGGTTAGGGCTAAGTTAAGGGTTAGGGTTAGGGTTAGGGTTAGCATTAAGGTTAGGGTTAGGGTAGGAGTTAGGGTTAGGGTTAGAGTTAGGGTTACGTTTAGGGTTAGGGGTTAGGGTTAGGGTTAGGTTTAGGGTTAGGGTTAGGGTAAGGATAAGAGTTAGGTTTAGGGATAGGGTTAGGGTTCGTGTTAGGTTTAGGGTTACGGGTAGAGTTAGGGTAAGGGTTAGGGTTATTTTTAGGGTTAGGTTTAGGCTTAGGATTAGGGTTGGGGTAAGGTAAGGGTTAGTGTTAATATTAGGGTTAGGGTTAGGGTAAGTGTTAGGGTTAGGGTTAGGGTTAGGTTTAGGTTTAGGGTTAGCGTTAGTGTAAGGGTAAGGGTTAGGGTTAGGGTTAGGGTTAGGTTTAGGTTGGGGTTAAAGTTAGGGTTAGGATTAGGGTAAGAGTAAGTGTTAGGGTTAGGGTTAGGGTAAGGGTTAGTTTTAGGGTTAGGGTTAGGGTTAGGATAAGTGTTAGGGTTAGGGTTAGGGTTAGGGTTAAGGTTAGGATTAGGGTTAAGGTTAGGGATAGGTGTTAGGGTAAGTGTTAGGTTTAGGCTTAGGGTTAGGGTAAGGATAATAGTTAGGGTTAGGGATAGGGATAGTGTTCCGGTTAGGTTTAGGGTTAGGGTTAGGGTAAGGGTTAGGGTTAGGGTAAGGGTAAGGATTAGGGTTAGGGTTACGGTTTGGTTTAGATTTGGTTTAGGGTTACGGTTAGGTTAAGGGTAAGAGTAAGGGTTAAGGTTAAGGTTAGGGTTAGGGTTAGGTTTAGGGTTAGGGTTAGGGTTAGGGTAAGGGTAAGGGTACGGTTAAGGTTAGGATTAGGGTTAGGGTTAGGGTTAAGGTTAGGGTTAGGGTGAGGGTAAGGGTAAGGATAGGGTTAATGTTAGGGTTAGGGTTGGGGTTAGTGTTAAGGTTAGGGTTAGGATGAGGGTAAGGGTAAGTGTTAGGGTTAGGTTTTTTGTTAGGGTTAGGGTAAGGGTAAGGGTTAGAGTTAGGGTTAGGTTTACGTTTAGGGTTAGGATTAGGGTTAGGGTTAGGGTTAGGGTAAGGGTAATGGTTATTGTTAAGGTTAGGGTAGGGTTCGGTTTAGGGTTAGGGTTAGTGTTAGGGTAAGGGTAAGGGCTAGGTTTAGGATTAGGGTTATGTTTAGGGTTGGGTTTTAAGTTTAGATTTAGGGTTAGGGTAAGGGTAAGCATTAGGGTTTGGGTTAGGGTTAGGGTAAGGGTTAGGGTTAGGGTTAGGGTTAGATTCAGGTTTCCGGTTAGGGTTAGGGTTAGGCTTAGGGTAAGGGTATGTGTTAGGGTTAGGGTTAGGGTTAGGGTTAGTTTTAGGGTTAGTGTTAGGGTAAGGGTAAGGATTATGGTTAGGTTGAAGGTTAGGATAAGTGTTAGGGTTAGGGTTAGGGTTAGGTTTAGGGTAAGGGTTAGAGTTAGGTTTAGGGTAAGGGTAAGGTTTAGGGTTAGGGTTAGGGTTTGGGTAGGGTAAGGGTAAGGGTTACGTTTAGGGTTAGGGTTAGGTTTAGGGTTAGGTTAAGTGTAAGGGTTAGGGTTAGGGTTAGGGTTATGGTTATGGTTAGGGTAGGGGTTAGGGTAAGGGTAAGTGTTAGGGTTAAGGTTAGGATAAGGGTAAGTGTTAGGGTTAGGTGTTTGGGTTAGGGTTAGGGTTAGGGTTAGAGTTAAGGGAAGGGTAAGGGTTAGGGTTAGGATTAGGGTTAGGGTTAAATTTGATTTAGGGTTAAGGTTAGGGTAAGGGCAAGGTTTAGGTTTAGGTTTAGGGTTACGGTTAGGGTTAGGGTTAGATTTCGGGTTAGGGTTAGGTTAAGGGTAAGGGTTAGTGTTAGGGTTAAGGTTAGGGTTAGGGTTAGGGTTAGGGTTAGGGTAAGGGTTAAGGTTAGGGTTAGGGTAAAGGTTCGGGTTAATGTTAAAGTTAGGTTTAGATTTAGGTTTAGGGTTTGGATAATGGTAACAGTTAGGGTTAGGTTTAGGTTAAGGATTAGGGTTAGGTTAAGGTAAGGGTTAGGGTTAGGGTTAGGGTTAGGGTAAGGTTTAGGGTTAGTGAACGGGTTAGGGTTAGGGTAAGGATAAGGGTTAGGGTTAGGGTTTGGTTTAGGGTTAGGGTTAGGTTTAGGGTTAGGGTTAGGGTAAGGGTAAGGGTTAGGGTTAGGGTTTGGTTTAGGGTTAGGTTTAGGGTTAGGGTTAGGGTAAGGGTAAGGGTTAGGGTTAAGTTTAGGGTTAGGGTTAGGTTTAGGATTAGGCTTAGGGTTAGGGTAAGGGTTAGGTTTAGGTGTAGGTTTAGGGTTAGGTTTAGGGTAAGGATAAGGGTTAGGGTTAGGGTAAGTGTAAGGTTTATGGTTAGGGTTAGGGTTAGGTTTATGGTAAGGGTAAGGGTTAGGGTTAGGGTTTGGCTTAGGGTTAGGGTAAGGGTAAGGATTAGAGTTAGGGTTAGGTTTAGGGGAAGGGTTAGGGTTAGGTTAATGGTTAGGGTCAGGGTTAGGGTAACGGTTAGGTTTAATGTTAGGTATACAGTTAAGGTTAGGATAAGGATTAGGGTTAGTGTTAGGGTTAGGTTTAGGGTTAGGGTTAGGGTTAGGTTTATGGTAAGGGTAAGGGTAAGGGTTAGGGCTAGGTTTAGGGTTAGGGTAGTGTTGAGGTTAGGGTTAGGGTTAGGGTTAGGTTTAGGTTTGGAGTTAGGTTTAGGGTAAGGGTAAGGGTTAGAGTTAGGGTTAGGGTTAGGGTTAGGGAAAGGGTAAGGGTTAGGGTTAGGGTTAGGGTAAGCATTAAGGTTAGGGTTAGGGCTAAGGTAAGGGTTAGGGTTAGGGTTAGGGTTAGCATTAAAGTTAGGGTTAGGGTAGGGGTAAGGTTTAGGGTTAGGGTTAGGGTTAGGTTTACTGTTAGGGGTTAGGTTTAGGGTTAGGGTTAGGTTTAGGGTTAGGGTTAGGGTAAGGATAAGAGTTAGGTTGAGGGATAGGGTTAGGGTTCGTGTTAGGATTACGGTTACGGTTAGGGTTAGGGTAAGGGTTAGGCTTAGGGTTAGGGTTAGGTTTAGGGTTACGGTTAGGGTAATGGTAAATGTTAGGGTTAGGGTTAGGTTTAGGGTTAGGGTAATGGTTAGGGTAAAGGTTAGGGTTATTTTTAGGGTTAGGTTTAGGGTTAGGATTAGGGTTAGTGTTGGGGTAAGGTAAGGTTTAGTGTTAGGATTAGGGTTACGGTTAGGGTAAGGGTTAGGGTTAGGGTTAAGTTTAGGTTTAGGGTTATGGTTAGGGTTAGGAGTTAGGGTTAGGGTTCGGGTTAGGTTAAGGTTAGGGTTAGGTTTAGAGTTAGGGTTAGGGTTAGGGTTAGGGTAAGGGTTAGGGTTAGGGTTAGGGTTAGGGTTAAGTTTAGGGTTAGTGTTATGGTCAGGGTTAGGTGTTAGGGTTAGTGTTAGATTTAGGCTTAGGGTTAGGGTAAGAATAACAGTTAGGGTTAGGTATAGGTTTAGGGTTCAGGTTAGGTTTAGGGTTCGGGTTAGGGTAAGGGTTAGGGTTAGAATTAGGGTTATGGTTAAGGTTAGGGTTAGGGTTAGGGTAAGCTTAAGGGTTAGGTTTAGGGTAATGGTAAGTTAAGGATTAGGTTTAGGGTTAGGGTTAGGTTTAGGGTTAGTATTAGTGTAAGGATAAGGGTAGGGTTAAGGTTAGGGTTAGGGTTAGGGTTAGGGTTAAGGTTAGGGTTACGGTGAGGTTAAGGGTAAGGGTCGTGGTTAGGTTTTTTTAGGGTTCGGGTAAGGGTAAGGGTTAGAGTTAGGGTTAGGGTTAGGTTTAGGGTTATGGTTAGGGTTATTGTAAGGGTAAGGTTTAGGGTTAATGTTAGGGTTTGGGTTAGGTTTAGGGTTAGGGTTCGGGTTATTGTAAGGGTAAGGGCTAGGTTTAGGATTAGGGTTAGGGTTAGGGTAATGGTTAGGGTTAAGGGTTAGGGTAAGGGTTAGGGTTAGGGTTAGGTTTAGGGTGAGGGTTAGGGTAAGGGTAAGAGGTAGGGTTAAGGTTAGGGTTAGGTTTAGGGTTTGGTTTTAAGGTTAGGTTTATGGTTAGGGTAAGGGTAAGTGTTAGGGTTTGGGTTAGGGTTAGGGTAAGGGTTAGGGTTAGGGTTAGGGTTAGGGTTAGGGTTAGTTTTAGGTTTAGGGTTAGCTTTAGCGTTAGGGTAAGGGTACGGGTTAGTTTTATGTTTAGGGTTAAGGTCAGGGTAAGGATTAGGGTTAGGGTGAGGGTTAGGGTTAGATTTAGGGTAAGGGTTAGGGTTAGGAATAGGGTAACGGTAAGGTTTAGGGTTAGGGTTATGATTACGGTTTGGGTTAGGGTTAGTGTTAGGGTTAAGGTTGAGGTTAGGGTTAGGGTAAGGGTTAGGGTTAGGGTTAGGGTAAGGGTTAAGGTTAGGGTTACAGTTAGGGTTAGAGATAGGGTTAGGTTTAGGGTAAGGGTAGGGATTAGGGTTAGTGTTAGGGTTAGGGTTAGGGTAAGGTTAGGGGTTAGGGTTAGGGTTAGGGTTAGGGTAAGGGTTAGGGTTACGGTTGGGTTTAGGATAAGGGTTTGGGTTAGGGTTAGGGATAGGGTAAGAGTAAGTGCTAAGTTTAGGGTTAGGTTTAGGGTTGGGGTTAAGGTTAGGGTTAGGGTAAGGGTAAGGGTTAGTTTTAGGGTTAGGAATAGAGTTAAGATTAGGGTTAGGGTTACGGTTAGGGTTAGGGTTAGGTTTAGGGTTAGGTTTAGTGTTGGGGTTAAGATTAGGGTTAGGGTTAGTGTAAGGGTAAGGGTTAGGGTTAGGGTTAGGGTAAGTGTTAGGGTTAGGGTTAGGGCTAGGGTTAGGGTTAGGGTTAGGGTAAGGGTTAGTGTTACGGTTATGGTTTGGTGTTACGGTTAAGTTTAGGGTTAGGTTTAGGTTTAGGGTTATTGTTAGTGTAAGGGTAAGGGTTAAGGTTAGGGTTATGGTTAGTGTTAGGTTTAGGGTTAGGGTTAGGGTAAGTGTTAGGGTTATTGTTAGGGTTTAGGTTAGGATTAGGATTAGGGTTAGGGTTAGGGTTAGGGTTATGGTAAGGGTAAGCGTTAGGGTTAGGGTTAGGGTTAGGGAAAAAGTAAGGGTTAGGGTTAGGTTAAGGATTGGGGTTAGGGTTTGTGTTAGGGTAAGGGTTATGGTTACGGTTAGTATTAGGGTTAGGGTTAGGGTAAGGGTTAGGGTTAGGATTAGGGTTAGGGTTATTGTTAGGGTAAGAGTTAGGGTTAGGGTTAGGGATAGGGTTAGGGTATGGGTTAGGGTTAGGGGTTAGGGTTAGTGTTAGGGTTAGGGTTAGGGTTAGGTTTAGGTTTAGGGTTAGGTTTAGGATTAGGATAAGGATAAGGGTTAGGGTTAGGTTTAGGGTTAGGGTTAGGGTAAGGGTAGGGTTAGGGTTAGGGCTAGGCTTAGGGTTAGGGTTAGGTTTAGGGTTAGGGTTAGGGTTAGGGTTAGGGTAAGGGTTAGGGTTAGGTTTAGGGTTAGGGTTTGGGTTAGGGTAAGGGTTGGGTTAGGTTTAGGGTTAGAGTTACGGTAGGTTTAGGGTTATGGTTAGTGTAAGGGTAAAGGTTAGGGTTTGGGTTATGTTTAGATTTAGTGTTGTGGTTAAGGTTATGGTTAGGGTAATGGTTAGGGTTAGGTTTAGCGTAAGGGTTAGGGATAGGGTTAGGATTCGGGTTAGGGTAAGGGTAAGGTTAAGGGTTATCGTTAGGTTTAGGGATAGGTTTAGGGTTAGGGTAATGGTGAGGGTTAGTGTTAGGGTAGGGGTTAGGGTAAGAGTAAGTGTTAGGGTTAGGGTTAGGTTTACGATAAGGTCAGGGTTAGGGTTAGGGTTAAGGGTAGTGGTTAGGGTTATGGTTATGGTTAGGGTTAGGGTAAGTGTTAGGGTTAGGGGATAGGGTTAGGTTTAGGGTAAGGCTTAGGGTCAGTGTTATGGTTAGGGTTAGGGGAAGGCTTAGGGTTAGGGTTGGGGTTAGGGTAAGGGTTAGGGTTAGGGTTTGGTTTAGGTCAAGGTTAAGTGTTAGGGTTAGGGTTAGGGTTAGGGTAAGGGTAAGGGTTAGGGTTAGGTTTAGTGTTAGGTGTTAGGGTTATTGTTAGGGTTAGGTTGAGGGTTAGGGTTAGGATAAGGGTAAGTGTTAGGGTTAGGGTTAGGGTTAGGCTTAGGGTTAGGGTTTAGGGTTAGGGTTAGTGTTAGGGTTAGGTTAAGGGTTAGGGTTATGTTTAGGGTTAGGATAAGTGTTAGGGTTAGGGTTATGGTTAGGTTTAGGGTTAGGATTAGGGTAATGGTAAGGGTTAGGGTTAGGTTTAGTGTTAGGGTTAAGTTTGAGGTTAGGGTTAGGGTAAGGCTTAGGGTTAGGGTTAGGGTAAGGGTTAAGGTTAGGTTACGGTTAGGGTTAGAGATAGGGTTAGGGTTAGGGTAAGGGTAGGGATTAGTGTTACTGTTAGTGTTAGGGTTACGGTAAGGGTTAGGGGTTAGGGTTAGGGTTAGGGTTAGGGTAAGGGTTAGGATTACGGTTGGGTTTAGGATAAGGGTTTGGGTTAGGGTTAGGGATAGGGTAAGGGTAAGTGCTAAGGTTAGGGTTAGGTTTAGGGTTGGGGTTAAGTTTAGGGTTAGGTTAAGGGTAAGGGTTAGTGTTAGGGTTAGGATTGGAGTTAAGATTAGGGTTAGGGTTACGGTTAGGGTTAGGGTTAGGGTTAGGTTTAGGGTTAGGTTTAGTGTTGGGGTTAAGATTAGGGTTAGGGTTAGTGTAAGGGTAAGGGTTAGGGTTAGGGTAAGTGTTAGGGTTAGGGTTAGGGCTGGGGTTAGGGTTAGTGTTAGGGTAAGGGTTAGTGTTACGGTTATGGTTTGGTGTTAGGGTTAAGTTTAGGGTTAGGTTTAGGTTTAGGGTTATTGTTAGTGTAAGGGTAAGGGTTAAGGTTAGGGTTATGGTTAGTGTTAAGTTTAGGGTTAGAGTTAGGGTTAGGTTAAGGATTGGGGTTAGGGTTTAGGTTAGGATTAGGATTAGGGTTACGATTAGTATTAGGGTTAGGTTTAGGGTAAGTGTTAGGGTTAGGATTAGGGTTAGGGTTAGGGTAAGAGTTAGGGTTAGGGTTAGGAATAGGGTTAGGGTATGGGTTAGGGTTAGGGGTTAGGGTTAGGGTTAGGGTTAGGGTTAGGGTTAGGATTAGGTTAAGGAGAAGGGTTAGGGTTAGGGTTAGGGTTAGGGTAAGAGTAAGGTTTAGGTTTAGGGGTAGGGTTAGGGTTAAGGTTAGCGTTAGGTTTAGTGTTAATGTTAGGGTTAGAGTTAGGTTTTAGGTTAGTGTTAGGGTAAGGGTTACGGTTACGGTTAGGGTTAAGTTTAGGGTTAGGGTTACTGTTAGGGTTAGGGTTAGGGTTAGGTTAAGGGTAAGGTTTAGTGTTAGAGTTAGGGTTATGGTTAGGGAAAGGGTAAGGGTTAGGTTTAGGGTTAGGATTAAGGTAAGGATTAGGGTTAGGGTTAAGGTTAGGATTAGGGTTAGCATTAAGGTTAGTGTTAGTGTTACCATAATGGTAAGGGTTAGGGTTAGGGTTAGAGTTACGGTTAGGTATAGGGTTATGGTTAGTGTAAGGGTAAGGGTTATTGTTTGGGTTAGGTTTATATTTAGTGGTTAAGGGTAGGGTTAGGGTAAGTGTTAGGGTTAGGTTTAGGGTAAGGGTAAGGTTTTGGGTTAGGGATAGGGTTAGAATTCAGGTTAGGGTAAGGGTAAGTGTAAGGGTTATCGTTAGGTTTAGGGTTAGGTTTAGGGTTAGGGCAATGGTAAGGGTTAGGGTTAGGGTTAGGGTTGGGTTTAGGGTAGGGGTTAGGGTAAGGGTAAGTGATAGAGTTAGGTTTAGTGTTACGATAAGGGTAAGGGCTAGGGTTAGGTTTAGGGTTAAGGTTAGTGGTTAGGGTTACGGTTATGGTTAGGGTTAGGGTAAGGGTTAGGGTTAGGGGTTAGGGTTAGGTTTGGTGTAAGGCTTAGGGTCAGTGTCATGGTTAGGGTTAGGGTAAGACTTAGGGTTAGGGTTGGGGTTAGGGTAAGGGTTAGGGTTAGGGTTAGGTTTAGGTTAAGGGTAAGTGTTAGGGTTAGGGTTAGGTTTAGGGTAAGTGTAAGGGTTAGGGGTAGGTTTAGATTAGGGGTTAGGGTTAGGGTTAGGGTTAAGTTGAGTGTTAGGGTTAGGATAAGGGTAAGTGTTAAGGTTAGGGTTAGGTTTAAGGTTTAGGGTAAGGATAAGCTTTAGGGTTAGGATTAGGGTTAGGTTTAGGGTAAGGGTAAGGGTTAGGGTTAGGGTTTGTGTTAGGGTTAAGGTTGATGTTAGGGTTAGGGTAAGGGTTAGGTTTAGGGTTAGGGTAAGGGTTAAGGTTAGGGTTAGGGTTAGGGTTAGTGATAGGGTTAGGGTTAGGGTAAGGGTAAGGTTTACGGTTCGTGTTAGTGTTAGGGTTAGGGTTAGGGTAAGGGTTAGGGGTTAGGGTTAGGTTTAGGGTTAGAGTAAGCATTAGGGTTACAGTTGGGTTTAGGGTAAGAGTTTGGGTTAGGGTTAGGAATAGTGTAATGGTAAGTGTTAAGGTTAGGGTTAGGTTTAGGGTTGGGGTTAAGGTTAGGGTTAGGGTTAGGGTAAGGGTAAGGGTTAGGGTTAGGGTTAGGATTAGGGTTAAGGTTACGGTTAGGGTTAGGGTTAGGGTTAGGGTAAGGGTTAGGGTTAGGGTTAGGTTTCGGTTTAAGATTAGGGTTAGTGTTAGTGTAAGGATAAGGGCTAGGGTTAGGGTTAGGGTTAGGGTAAGTTTTAGGGTTAGGGTTAGGGCTAGGGTTAGGGTTAGGGTTAGGGTAAGGGTTAGTGTTACGGATAGGGTTTGGTGTTAGTGTAAAGGTTAGGGTTAGGTTTAGGCTTAGGGTTAGGGTTAGGGTTAGGGTTAGGGTAAGGGTTAGGGGTTAGGGTTAGGTTTAGGGTTAGAGTAAGCATTAGGGTTACGGTTGGGTTTAGGGTTAGAGTTTGGGTTAGGGTTAGGGATAGTGTAATGGTAAGTATTAAGGTTAGGGTTAGGTTTAGGGTTGGGGTTAAGGTTAGGGTTAGGGTTAGGGTAAGGGTAAGGGTTAGGGTTAGGTTTAGGATTAGGGTTAAGTTTACAGTTAGGGTTAGGGTTAGGGTTAGGTAAGGGTTAGGGTTAGGGTTAGGTTTGGGGTTAAGATTAGGGTTAGTGTTAGTGTAGGATAAGGGTTAGGGTTAGGGTTAGGGTTAGGGTAAGTGTTAGGGTTAGGGTTAGGGCTAGGGTTAGGGTTAGGGTTAGGGTAAGGGTTAGTGTTACGGATAGGGTTTGGTGTTAGTGTGAAGGTTAGGGTTAGGTTTAGGCTTAGGGTTAGGGTAACTGTAAGGGTAAGGATTAGGGTTAGGGTTATGGTTAGGGTTAGGTTAAGGATAGGGTTAGGGTTAAGGTAAGGGTTAGGGTTAGGGTAAGGGTTACGGTTAGGTTTGGGGTTAGGTTTAGGGTAATTATAAAGGTTAGGTTTAAGGTTAGGGTTAGAGTTAGGGTTCGGGTTAGGTTTAAGGTTAGGTTTAGGGTTACGGTTAGGGGAAGTGTTAGGGTTAGGGTTAGTGTTAGTGTTAGGGTAAGGGTTAGGGTTAGGGTAAGGTTAAGGGTTAGGGTTAGGGTTAGGGTTAGGTTTAGTCTTAGGGTTAGGTTTAGTGTTAGAGTTAGGGTAAGGGAAAGGGTTAGGGTTAGGGTTAGGGTAAGGGTAAGGGTTAATGTTAGGGTTAGTGTTAGGTTTAGGATTAGGGTTAGGGTTAGGGTAAATGTAAGCGTTAGGGTTAAGGTTAGGGTTAGGGTTAGAGTTAGCATAAAGGTAAGGATTAGGGTTAGGATTAGGGTTAAAGTAAGGGTAAGGGTTAGGGTTAGGGTTAGGTTTAGGTGTAGAGTAAGGGTTTGGGTTAGGTGTAGGGTAAGGGTAAGTTTTAGGGTTAGGGTTAGGGTTAGGGTTAGTGTTGGGGTTAGGGTTATGGTTAGGGTTAGGTTTAGGATTAGGTTTAGGGTTAGATTTAGGTATACGGTTAAGGTAAAGTTTAGGGTTAGGGTTAGGGTATGTGTTAAGGTTAGGGTTATCGTTATGGTAAGGGTTAGGGTTAGGGTTAAGGTGTGGGTAAGGGTTAGGGTTAGGTTTAGGGTAATGGTTAGGGTTAGGTTTAGGATAAGGGTAAGTTTTAGGGTTAGGGTTAAGGTCAGTGTTAGGGTTAGGTTAAGGGTTAGAGTTAGGGTTAGGGTTAGGGTTAGCTTAAGGGTTAGGGTTAGGTTTAGGGTTAGGGTTAGGGTAAGTGTTAGGGTTAGGGTTAGGGTTAGGGTAAGGTTTAGGGTTAGGCTTAGGGTTAGGGTAAGGGTAAGGGTTAGGGTTAGGGTTAGGGTAAGTGTTAGGGTTAGGGTTAGGGTTAGGTTTAGTGTAAGGGTTAGCGTTAGGGTTAGGTAAGGGTAAGGTTTAGGGTTAGGGTTAGGGTTAGCGTTAGGATTAGGGTTAGGGTTAGGGTAAGGGTAAGTGTTAGGGTTAAGGTTAGGGTTAGGTTTAGGTTTAGGGTTAGGGTTAGGGTTAGGGTTAGGTTTACAATTAGGGTTAGGGTTAGGGCTTGCGTTAGGGTAAGTGTAAGGTTTAGGGTTAGGGTTTGGATTAAGGTAAGGGTCTGGGTTAGGTTTAGGGTTAGGGTTAGTTTTAGGGTAAGGGTCAGGTTTAGGTTTAGGGTAAGGGTAAGGATCAGGGTAAGGATCAGGGTTAGGGTTAAGGTTAGGGTTAGGGTTAGGGTAAGGGTGGGTGTTAGGGTTAGGGTTAGGGTTAGGGTTAAAGTAAGTGTAAGGGTTAGTGTTAGGATAGGTTTAGGTTTAGGGTAAGCGTTTGGGTTAGGTTTAGGGTTAGGTTTAGGGTTATGGTTATGTTCAGTGTTAGGGTTAGGGTAAGGGTAAGGGTTAGGGTTAGGGTTAGGTTTAGGGTAAGGGTAAGAGTTAATGTTAGGGTTAGGGTTAGGTTTAGGGCTAGGGTTAGGGTTAGGGTATGTGTAAGTGTTATTTTTAAGGTTAGGGTTAGGGTTAGGGTTAGGGTAAGGGTAAGGGTTAGGGTTAGGGTAAGGGTAAGGGTTAAGTTTAGGGTTAGGGTTAGGTTTAGGGTTAGGGTTAGGGTTAGGGTCAGGGTAAGGGTTAGGATTAGGGTTAAGGTTATGGTTAGGGTTAGGGTAAGGGTTACTGTTAGGGTAGGTTTAGGTTTAGGGTAAGGGTTTGGGTTAGGTTTAGGGTAAGAGTAAGGTTTAGGGTTAGGGTTAGGGTTAGGGTTAGGGTTAGGGTTAGGGTTAGGGTAAGGGTTAATTTTAGGGTTAGGGATAGGGTTAGGGTTAGGGAGGGTTAGGGTTAGGGGTAGGGTTAGGGTAAGGGTATGTGTTAGGGTTAGGTTAGGTTTAGGGTTAGGTTTAGGGTTAGATTTAGGGTTACGGTTAGGGTTAAGGTTAGGGTTAGGGTTAGAGTATGTGTTAGGGTTAGCTTTAGGGTTAGTTTTAGGGTAAGGGTAAGGGTTAGGGTTAGGGTTAGGGTTAGGGTTAGGTTTAGTGTTGGGGTTAAGGTTAGGGTTATGGTAAGGGTTAGGGTTATGTTTAGTTTTAGGTTTAGGTTTAGGGTTAGATTTAGGGTTATGGTTAGGGTTAAGGTTAGATTTAGGGTTAGAATATGTGTTAGGGTTAGGGTTAGCGTTAGGGTTAGGGTTAGGGTTAGGGTAAGGGTTAGCGTTAGGGTTAAGGTTAGGGTTAGGGTTAGTTTTATTGTTAGGGTTAGGGTTAGGTTTAGGGTTAGGGTTAGGGTAAGGGTAAGGGTTATGTTTAGTTTTAGGTTTAGGTTTAGGGTTAGATTTAGGGTTATGGTTAGGGTTAAGGTTAGATTTAGGGTTAGAATATGTGTTAGGGTTAGTGTAAGAGTAAGTTTAGGGTTAGGGTTAGGGTTATTGTTAGGGTTAGGGTTAAGGTTAGGGTTAGGGTTAGTTTTATTGTTAGGGTTAGGGTTAGGTTTAGGGTTAGGGTTAGGGTAAGGGTAAGGGTTAGGTTTAGGTTTAGGGTTAGGTTTAGGGTTAGGGTAAGGGTTAGGGTAAGGGTAAGGGTTAGGGTTAAGGTTAGGGTTAGGGTTAGGTTTAGCGTTAGGGTTAGGGTAAGGGTTAGGGTTAGGTTTAGAGTTAGGGTAAGGATTAGGTTTAGGGTTAGGGTACGGGTTAGGTTTAGAGTTAGGGTTAGGGTAAGGGTAAGGGTTAGGGTTAAGGTGAGGGTTAGGTTTAGTGTTGGGGTTAATGTTCGGGTTAGGGTAAAGGTTAGGTTTAGGGTTAGGTTTAGGTTTAGGGTTAGGTTTAGGGTTACGGTTAGGGTTAGGGTTAGGGGTAGGGTAGGGTTAGGGTAATGGTATGTGTTAGGGTTAGGTTTACGGTTAGGGTTAGGGTTAGGATTGGCGTTAGGGTAAGTGTAAGGTTTAGGGTTAGGGTTAGGGTTAAAGTAAGGATCAGGGTTAGGTTTAGGGTTAGGGTTAGGGTTAGGTTTAGGGTAAGGGTTAGTGTTAGGTTTAGGGTAAGGTTAAGTTTTAGGGTTAGGGTTAGGGTTAGGGTAAGGGTAAAGGTTAGGGTTAGGGTTACGGTTAGGTTTAGGGTTATGGTTTGATTTAGTGTTAGGGTTAGGGTAAGGGTAAGGGTTAGGGTTAGGATTAGGGTTAGAATAAGGGTAAGGGTTAATGTTAGGTTTAGGTTAGGTTTATGGTTATGGTTATTGTTAGGGTTAGGGTAATGGTCAGGGTAAGGATAAGGGTTAGGGTTAGGGTTAAGGTTAGGGTTAGGGTTAGGGTTAGGGTTAGGGTAAGGTGGGTGTTAGGGTTAGGGTTAGGGTTAGGGTTAGCGTTAGCATAAGGGTAAGGTTTAGGATTAGGTTTAGGGTTAGGGTTAGGGTTAGGGTAAGGGTTAGGGTTAGGATTAGGATTAGGGTTACGGTTAGGGTTAGGGTTAGGGTAAGAATAAGGTTTAGGGTAAAGTTTTTGGTTAGGGTTAGGTTTAGGGTGAGGTTTAGTGTTAGGGTTAAGGAAAGGGTAAGGGTTAGGGTTAGGGTTAGGGTTAGGGTAAGGGTTCGGATTAGGTTTAGGGTTAGGTTTAGTGTTGGGGTTAAGGTTAGAGTTACGGTAAGGGTAAGGATTAGGGTTAGGGTTAGGCTTAGGGTTAGTTTTAGGGGTACAGTTAGGGTTAGGGTAAGTGTATGTGTTAGGGTTAGGGTTATGGTTAGTTTTAGGGTTAGCCTTAGGATAAGGGTAAGGGTTAGGGTTAGGGTTAGGGTTAAGGTAAGGGTAAGGGTTAGGTTTAGGGTTAGGGTTAGGGTTAGGTTTAGTGTTGGGTTTAAGTTTAGGTTTAGGGTTAGGGTTAGGGTTCGCGTAAGGGTAAGGGTTAGGGTTAGGTTTAGCATTAGGGTTAGGGTAATGGTTAGGGTAAAGGTTAGGGTTAGGTTTACGGTTAGGTTTAGGGTTAGGGTTAGGGTTAGAGTTGGCGTAAGTGTAAGGGTTAGGGTTATGATTATGGTTAGGATTAGGGTAGGGTTAGGGTTAGGGTTAGATTTAGGGTTAGGGTTAGGGTAAAGGTAAGGGTTAGGGTTTAGGGTTAGGGTTAGGTTCAGGGTTGGGGTTAAGGTTAGGGTTAGGGTTAGGATAAGGGTAAGTGTTAGGGTTATGGTTAGGGTAGGGTTACTTTTAGTGTTAGGGTTAGGGTTAGGGTTAGGCAGGGTTATGGTTAGGGTTAGGGGTAGGGTTGGGTAAGGGTATGTGTTAGGGTTAAGGTTAGGCTTAGGGTTAGTTTTAGGGTAAGGGTAATGGTCAGGGTTAGGGTTAGGGTTAGGGTTAGGTTTAGTGTTGGGGTTAAGGTTAGGGTTAGGGTGAGGGTTAGGGTTAGGGTTAGGTTTAGGTTTAGGGGTAGATTTAGGGTTACGGTTAGGGTAAAGGTTAGGGTTACGGTTAGGGTATGTGTTAGAGTTAGGGTTAGCGTTAGGATTAGGGTTAGGGTTAGGGTTAGGATTAGGGTTAGGGTTAGGGTAAGGGTAAGAGTTATGGTTAAGGTTAGGATTAGGGTTAGGTTTAAGGTTAGGGTAGGGTTAGGATAAGGGTAAAGTTTAGGGTTAGGGTTAGGGTTAGGGTTAGGGTTAGGGTTAGGTATTGGTTAGGGTTAGGGTTAGGGTTAGGGTAAGGGTATGTGTTAGTGTTAGGTTTACGGTTAGGGTTAGGGTTAGGTTTAGGATACGGGTAAGGGTAAGTGTTAGGGCAGGTTTAGGGTTAGGGGTAAGGCTTAGGGTTAGTGTTAGGATTAGGTTTAGGGTTAGGGCTTAGGGCTTAGGGTTAGGGTTAGGTTTAGGGTTAGGGTAAGGGTTAACGTTAGGGGTTAGGTTTAGTGTTATTGTTAGGTTAAGGGTTAGGATTAGGTTTATGGTTAGGGTAAGTGTAATGGTTAGGTTAGGGTTAGGGTTACGGTACGGGTTAGGTTAAGGTTAAGGGTTAGGATTAGGTTTAGGGTTAGGGTAAGGGTAAGGGTTGGGGTTAGGGTTAGGGTTAGGGTTTGGGTAAGGGTTAGGGGTTAGGTTTAGGGTTAGGGTTAGGTAAGGGTAAGGGTTAGGGTTAGGGTTAGGGTAAGGGTAAGTGATAGTGTTAGGGTTAGGGTTAGCGTTAGAGTAAGGGTTAGGGTTAGGGTTAGTGTTAGGTTTAGGTTTGGGGTTAAGGTTAGGGTTAGGGTAAGGGTAAGGATAAGGGTAAGGGTTAGGGTAAGGGTTACGGTTAGGCTTAGGGTTAGGTTAAGGGTAAGAGTTAGGGTTAGAGTTAGGGTTAGGGTTAGGGAAAGGGTAAGGGTTAGGTTTAGGGTTAGGGTTATTGTTAGGGTAAGGATTAGGGTTAGGGTTTTGGTTAGGGTAAGGGTACTGTTAGGGTTAGGGTTAGGGTTAGGGTTAAGGTGATGGTTAGGGTTCGGGTTAGGGTTAGGTTAAGGGATATGATTAGGTTAAGGGTAAGTGTTAGGGTTAGAGTTAGGGTTAGGGTTAGGGAAAAGGTAAGGGTTAGGGTTAGGGTTAGCACTAAGGTTAGGGTTAGTGTTAGGATAAGGGAAATGGTTAGGGTTAGGTTTAGGTTTAGGGATTACGGTTAGGGTTAGGTTTAAGGTTAGGGATATGGTAAGGGGTAAGATTTTGGGTTAGGGATAGGGTTAGGGTTAGGGTTCGGGTTAGGGTTAGGTTTAGGGTTAGGGTTAGGGTTAGGGTTAGGATAAGGGTAAGGGTTAGGGTTAAGGTTAGGATTAGGGTTAGGTTTAGGGTAACAGTAGGGGTTAGGTTTAGGTTTAGTGTTAGGGCTAGGGTAAGAGTAAGAGTTAGTTTTAGGGTTACGGTTATGTTAAGGGTTAGTGTAAGTTTTAGGGTTCGGGAAAGGATAAGGGTTAGGTTTAAGGTTAGATTTAGGGTTAGTGGTAGGGTTAAAGTTAGGGTTAGGGTTTGGGTAAGGGTAAGGGTAAGGGTTAGGGTTAGGTTTACGGTTAGGGTTAGGGTAAGGGTAAGGGTTAGGGTCAAGTTTAGGGTTAGGGTTAGGTTTAGGGTTAGGATTAGGGTTAAGGTAAGGGTAAGGGTTAGGGTTAGGTTTAGGGTTAGGTTTAGGGTTAGGGTTAGGGGAAGGGTAAGGGTTAGGTTCAGGGTTAGGGTTAGGGTTAGGGTAAGGATTACGGTTAGGGTTAGGGTTAGGTTAAGGGTAAGTTTTAGGTTTAGGGTTAGGCTTACGGTAAGGGTAAGGGTTAGGGTTAGGGTTAGGGTTAGGGTTAGGTGTTAGGGTTAATGTTAGAGTTTGGGTTTGGTTAAGGGTTAGGGTTAGGGTAAGGGTAAGGGTTAGGGTTAGGGTTAGGGTTAAGGGTTAGGGTTAGTTTTAGGGTTAGGTTTAGGGTTAGGGTTAGGGTTAGGGTTAGGGTTAGCGTAATGGTTAAGGTTAGGGTTAGGGTTGGGGTTATGGTTAGGGTAAGTGTTAGGGTTAGGGTTAGTGTTAGGATAAGGGTAAGGGTTAGGATTAGGGTTAGGGTTAGGGGTTAGGTTTAGTGTTAGAGTTAGGGTTAGTTTTAGGGTCAGGGGTTAGGGTTAGGGTTAGGGTTAGGGTAAAGGTAAGTGTTAGTGTTAGGATTAGGGTTAAGGTTAGGTTAAGGTTTACCGTTAGGGTTATGGTTATGTTTAGGGTTGCCGTTAAAGTTAGGGTTAGGGTAAGGGTAAGGGTTAGGGTTAGGGTTAGGGTTACGGTAAGGGTAATTTTTAGGGTTAGGGTTAGGGTTAGGGGTTACGGTTAGGGTTAGGTTTAGTGTTAGGTTTAGGGTTAGGGTTAGGGTTAGGGTAAGGGTATGGGTTAGGTTAGGGTTAGGGTTAGGGTTAGGGTTAGGGTTAGGGTTAGGGTTATGGTTAGGGTAAGGGTAAAGGTTAGGTTTAAGGTTAGGGTTAGGGTTAGGGTTCGGGAAAGGGTAAGGGTTAGGGTTAGGTTTTGTGTTAGGGCTAGGGTATGGGTAAGGGTTAGGTTTAGGGTTACTGTTAGGGTTATGGTAAGGGTTAGGGTTAGGGTTAGGGTTAGGGTTAGGGTTAGGTTTAGGGTTAGGCTTAGGGTTAGGGTTAGCGTAAGGGTGAGGGTTAGGGTTAAGTTTAGTGTTAGGGTTAGGTTTAGGGTTAGAGTTAGGGTTAGGGTAAGGTTAAGGGTTAGGGTAGGATTAGGGTTAGGGTTAGGATGAGGGTTAGGGTTAGGGTTAGGGTTAGGTTTAGGCTTAGGGTTATGGTAAGTGTAAGGGTATGTGTTAGGGTTAGGGTTAGAGTTAGGGTTAGGTTTAGCGTTAGGGTAAGGGTAAGGTTAGGGTTAGGGTTAAGGAAAGGGTAAGGTTTAGGGTAAGGGTTGGGGTTAAGTTTAGGGTTAGGGTAAGGGTAAGGATTAGGGATAGGGTTGGGTTTAGGGTTAGGTTTAGGGTTAGGGTAAGGGTAAGGGATAGGGTTAGGGTTAGGGTTAGAGTAAGGGTTAGGTTTAGGGTTGGGGTTAGGGTAAGGTTAAGTGTTAGGTTTAGGGTTAGGGTTAGGATAAGGGTAAGGGTTAGGGTTATGGTTAGGGTTAGGGGTTAGGGATAGGGTTAGGCCTTCGAGTTAGGGTTAGGGTTAGGGTTCGGTTAAGGGTAAGGGTTAAGGTTAGGGGTTAAGGTTAGTGTTAGGGTTAGGTTAAGGTTTAGGGTTAGGGTTAGGGTTAGGGTTAGGGTAAGGGTAAGTGGTAGTGTTCGTTTTTGGGTTAGGGTTAGGGTAAGGGTTAGGGTTAGGGTTAGGGTTAGTGTAAGGGTTAGGGTTAGGTTTAGGGTTAGGGTTTACGGTGAGGGTTAGGTTTAGGGTTAGTGTTACGGTAAGGTTAAGGGATATGGTTAGGAATATGGTTAGGGTTAGGGTTATTTAGTGTTAGTGTTTGGGTAAGGGTAAGCCTTTAGGGTTTAGTTTAGGGTTAGGATTAAGGTTAGGGTTAGGGTTAGGGTAAGGGTAAGCGTTAGGTTAGGGTTACTGTTAGGGTTAGGTAAGGGTTCGTGTTAGGGTTAGGGTTAAGGTAAGGGTAAGGGTTAGGGTTAGTGTAAGGTTTTGGGTTAGGGTTAGTGTTAGGGTTAGGGTAAGGATAAGGGTTAGGGTTAAGTTTAGGGTTACGGTTAGGGTTAGGGTAAGGGTAAGGCTAAGGGTTAGGTTAAGGTGAGGGTAAGGCTAAGGGTTAGGGTTAGGATTAGGGTAAGGGTTAGGGTTAGGGTTAGGGTTAGGTTTAGGGTTAGGGTTAGGGTAAGGGAAAGGTTTAGGTTTAGGGTTAGGGTTAGGTTTAGTGTTGGGGTTAAGGGTAGGGTTACTGTAAGGGTTAGGTTTACAATTAGGCTTAGGTTTTGTGTTAGGTTTAGGGTTACGGTTAGGGTTAGGGTTAGGGTAAGGGTATGTGTTAGTGTTATTGTTAGAGTTAGGGTTAGGTTTAGCGTTAGGGGAAGGGTAAGGGTTAGGGTTAGGGTTAGGGTAAGGTTAGGGTTAGGGTTAGGGTTAGTGTAAGTGTTAGGGTTAGGGTTAGGGTTAGGGTTGGGGTTAGGGTAAGGGTAAGTGTTAGGGTTAGGGTTAGGGTTAGGATAAGGGTAAGGGTTAGGGTTAGGGTTATAGTTAGTGTTAGGGTGAGGGGTTAGGGTTAGGGTTAGGGTAAGGTTTAGGGTTAGGGGTTAGGGTTAGTGTTAGGGTAAGGTTAAGGGTTAGGGTTAGGGTTAGTGTTAAGCTTAGGATAAGGGTTAGGGTTAGGGTTAAGGTTAGCGTTAGGGTAAGTGTTAGTATTAGGGTTAGTGTTAGGTTTAGGGTATTGGTTAGGATTAGGGTTAGGGTTAGGTTTAGGTTTGGGGTTAAGGTTAGGGTTAGGATTAGGGTAAGGGTAAGGGTTAGGGTTAGGGTTAGGGTTAGGGTTAGTTTAAGGGTAAGGTTTAAGTTTAGGGTAGGGTTAGGTTTTATGTTTGGGTTAGGATTAGGGTTAGTGTTAGGTAAGGGTAAGGGATAGGTTTAGTGATAGGATTAGGGTTAGGGTTATGTTTAGGGTTAGGGTTAGGGTAAGGGTAAGGGTTAGGGTCAGGTTTAGGGTTAGGGTTAAACTTAAGGTTAGGGTTAGGGTTAGGGTAAGGGTAAGCCTTAGGATAGGGTTAGGGTTAGGGTTAAGGTTAGGGTTAGGGTAAGGGTTAGGTTTAGGGTAAGTGTAAGGATTAGGGTTAAGGTTAGGTTTAGTGTTAGGGTTAGGGTTAATATTAGGGTTAGAGTTAGGGTAAGGGTAAGGGTTATGGTTAGGTTTAGGGTTAGGTTTAGGGTAAGGGTAATGGTTAGGATTAGGGTTATGCCTAGGATAAGTGTTAGGGTAATGCTAAGGGTATGGGTTAGGGTTAACTTTAGGGTTAGGGTTAGGTTTAGGGTTAGGGTTAGGGTTTGGGTAATGGTAACGGTAAGGGTTAGGGTTAGGGTTAGGTTTAGGCTTAGGGTTAGGGTAAGAGTAAGGGTTAATTTTAGGGTTAGGGTTAGGGTAAGGGTAAGGGTTAGAGTTAGGGTTAGGGTTAGGTTAAGGGTTAGGGTTAGGTTTAGGGTTAGGGTAAGGGTAAGTGTTAGGGTTAGGATTAGGTTTAGGGTTAGGGTTAGGGTAAGAGTAAGGGCTAGGGTTAAGGTTAGGGTTAAGTTTAGTTTTAGGGTTAGGGTTAGGGTTAGGTTTAGTGTTGGGATTAAGATTAGGGTTACGGTAAGGGTTAGGGTTAGGGTTAGATTTAGGGTTAGTTTTAGGGTTATGGTTAGGGTTGTGGTTAGGGATAGGGTAAGGGTATGTGTTAGGGTATGGGTTTGGGTTAGGGTTAGGGTTAGCGTTAGGGTAAGGGTAAGGGTAAGTGTTAGGGTTAGTGTTAGGGTTAAGGTAAGGGTTAGGGACAGGATTAAGGTTAGGGTTAGGGTAAGTGTTGGGGTTAGGGTTAGGGTTAGGCTTAGGCTAAGGGTTAGGATAAGGGTTAACGTTAGGGTACGGGTAAGGGTAAGGGTTAGGGTTAGGGTTAGGGTTAGGGTAAGGGTAAGGTTTGGGTTAGGGTTAGCGTTAGGGTTGGGTTTAGTGTTAGAGTAAGGGGAAGGGTTAGGGTTAGGTTTAGGATTAGGGTTAGGGTTAGGGTAAGGGTTCAGGTTCGGGTTACGATAGGGGTTTGGGTAAGGGTAAGTGTTAGAGTTAGGGTTAATGTTAGGATAAGGGTAAGGGTTTGGGTTAGGGTTAGGTTAGGGTTAGGGTTAGGGTTAGGGTTAGGTTTAGGGTTAGGTTATGGGAAGGGTAAGGGTAAGTGTTACGGTTAGGTTTAGGGTTAGGATAAGGGTAAGGGTTGGGGTTAGGGTTAGGGGTTAGGTTTAGGGTTAGGTTTAGGGTTAGGATTAGGGTTAGGGTTAGGGTTAGGTTTAGGTTTAGGGTCAGGGTTAAATTTAGGGTTAGGGTTAGGGTTAGGTTTAGGGTTAGGTTTAGGGTTAGGGTTAGGGTTAAGGTAAGGGTTAGGGTTAGGGTTAGGGTTAGATTTAGGGTTAGGGTTAGGGTAAGGGAAAGGGTTTGGGTTAGTGTTAGGGTTAGGTTTAGTGTTGGGGTTAAGGTTAGGGTTACGGTAAGGGTTAGGGTTAGGGTTAGGTTTAGGGTTAGTTTTAGGGTTACGGTTAGGGTTGGGGTTAGGGATAGGGTAAGGGTATGTGTTAGGGTATGTGTTTGGGTTAGGGTTAGGGTTAGCTTTAGGGTAAGGCTAAGGGTTAGGGTTATGGTTAGGGTTTAGGTAAGGTTTAGGGATAGGGTTAGGGTTAGGGTTAGGGTAAGTGTTGGGGTTAGGGTTAGGTTTAGGGTTATGCTTAGGGTTATGATAAGGGTTAACGTTAGGGTACGGGTAAGGGTAAGGGATATGGTTAGGGTTAGGGTTAGGGTAAGGGTAAAAGTTTGGGTTATGGTTAGCGTTAGGGTTAGGTTTAGGGTTAGAGTAAGGGTAAGGGTTAGGGTTATTGTTAGGTTTAGGGTTAGGTTAAGGGTTAGGGCAAGGGTAAGGGTTCTGGTTAGTGTTAGGGTTAGGGCTAGGGTAAGGGTTAGGGTTAGGGTTAGTGTTGGGGTTATGGTTATGGTAAGTGTTAGGGTTAGGGTTAGTGTTAGGATAAGGGTAAGGGTTAGGGTTAGTTTTAGGGTAAGGGGTTAGGGTTAGGGTTAGGGGTTAGAGTTAGTGTTAGGGTTAGGTTAGGGTTAGGGTTAAGGTATGTGTTAGGGTTATGGTTAGGTTTAGGTTTAGTGTTAGGGTTAGGGAAGGTTTAGGGTTAGGTTTAGGGTTAGGCTAAGGGTAATTGTTAGGGTTAGGGTTAGGGTTAGGTTTAGGTTTTGCGTTAGGGTTAGAGTTAGGGTTAGGGTAATGGTAAGGGTTAGGGTTAAGGTTAGGGTTAGGGCTAGGGTAAGGGTAAGGGTTATGGTTAGGGTTAGGGTAAGGGTTAGGGTTAAGGTTAGGGATAGGGTTCGGTTTAGGTTAAGGTTAAGGGTTAGTGTTCGAGTGAGGGTTAGGTTTAGTGTTGGGGTTAAAGTTAAGGTTAGGTTTATGGTTAGGGTTAGGGTTAGGTTTTGGGTTAGGTTTAGGGTTACGGTTAGGGTTAGGCTAAAGGTATGTGATAGGGTATGTGTTAGGGTTAGGGTTAGAGTTAGGGTTAGGGTTAGGTTTAGGGTTAGAGTTA
>JANJXV010001028.1:127500-177500 GCA_024803745.1 Megascapheus bottae | reverse complement strand
GTTAGGTTTAGGGTTAGGGTTAAGGTAAGGGTAAGGGTTAGGGTTAGGGCTAGGTATAGTGTAAGGTTTAGGGTTATGTTTAGGGTAAGTGTAAGTTTAGGTTTATGGTTAGGGTTAGGATTAGGTTTAGGGTTAGGGTAAGGGTTAGGGTTAGGGTTAGGGTTAGGTTTAGGGTTAGGGTACAGGTAAGGGTTAGTGTTAGGGTTAGGGTTAGGGTTAGAGTAAGGATTAGGGTTAGGGTTAGGTTTAGGGTAGGGGTTAGGGTAAGGGTAAGTGTTAGGGTTAAGGTTATGGTACGGGTAAGGGTTAGGGTTAGCTTTAGGGTTAGGGTTAGTGCTTAGGGTTAGGGTTAGGGGTTAGGGTTAGGGTTATGGAAAGGGTTAGGCTTAGGGGTTAGGGTTAGTGTTAGGGTTCAGTTAAGGGTTAGGGTTAGAGTTAGGTTTAGGGTTAGGGTTATGATAAGGGTTACTGTTAGGGTTAGGGTTAGGGTTAGGGTAAGGGTTAGGGTAAGGATAAGGGTTAGGGTTAAGTTTAGGGTTAGGGTTAGGGTTAGGGTTAGGGTTAGGTTTAAGTTTGGGGTTAGGGTGAGGGTAAGGGTTAGGATTAGGTTTAGGGTTGGGGTTAGGGTAAGGATAAGAGTTAGGGTTAAGGTTAGGGTTAGGTTTAGGGTTAGGTTTAGGGTTAGGGTAAGGGTAAGGGTTAGGGTTAGGGTTAGGGTTAGGTTTAGGGTTAGGGGTAGGGTTAGGGTAAGGATAAGGTTTAGGGTCAAGATTAGCGTTAGGGTTAGCGTAAGGGTTAGGGTTAGGGTTAGGTTTAGTGTTGGGATTAAGTTTAGGGTTAGGGTAAGGGTTACGGTTAGGGTTAGGCTTGGTTTTGTTAGGTTTAGGGTTACGGTTAGGGTTTGAGTTAGGGTTAGGGTAAGGGTATGTCTTAGGGTTAGGGTTATGGTTCGGGTTAGGGTTAGGGTTAGGGTAAGGATTAGGGTTAGGTTTAGGGTTAGGGTTACGGTTAGGGTTAGGGGATAGGGTTAGGGTTAGGTTTAAGGTTAGGGTTAGGGTAAGAATAAGAGTTAGGGTTAGGGATAGGATTAGGTATCGGGTTAGGTTTAGGGTTAGGGTTAGGGTAAGGGTAAGAGTTAGGGTTGGATTAGGGTTAGGGTTAAGGTTAGGGTTAGGATTAGGGTTAGGGTTAGGGTAAGTGTAAGGGTTAGGGTTAGGGTTAGGGTTAGAGTTAGGATTAGGGTTAAGGTTAGGGTTAGGGTTAGGGTAAGGGTTAGGGTTAGGGTTAGGGCTAGGTTAAGGGTTAGGGTTAGGGTTAGGGTTAGGTTAGGTTTAGGGTTAGGGTTAGGGTAAGGTTTAGGTTAGGGTTAGGGTTATGGTAACTGTAAGTGTTAGGGTTTGGGTTAGGGTTAGGGTAAGTGTTAGGGTTAGGGTTAGGGGTTAGGGTTAGGGTAGGGTTAGGTTTAGGGTTAGGGCTAGGGCAAGGGTTAGGGTTAGGGTTAGGGTAAGGGTTGGGGTTAGGGATAGAGTTAGGTTTAGGGTTAGGTTTAGGGTTACTGTTAGGGTAAGGGTAAGGGTTAGGTTAGGGTTAGGGTTGGGGTTAGGATAAGGGTTAGGGTTAGGGTTAGGTTTAGGTTAAGTGTTAGGGTTAGGGTTAGGGTAAGGGTAAGGTTTAGGGTTAAGGTTAGGGTTAGGGTTAGGGTTAGAGTAAGGGTTAGGGTTAGAGTTAGGGTTAGGGTTAGGGTAAGGGTAAGGGTTAGGTTTAGGGTTAGGGATAGGGTTAGGGTAATGTTAAGGGTTAGATTTAATGTTAGGGTTAAGGTTAGGGTTAGGGTTAGGGTTAGGTTTAGGTTTAGGGTTTGGGTAAGAGTAAGGGTTAGGATTAGGGTTAGGGTTAGGGTTAAGATTAGGTTTAGGTTCGGGTTAGGGTAAGGGTTAGGGTTAGGGTTAGGTTTAGGGTAAGGGTTAGGGTTAGAGTTAGGTTTAGGGTTAGGGTAAGGTTAAGGGTTAGGGTTAGTGTAGGGTTAGGGTTAGGGCTAAGGTTGAGGTTAGGGTTTGGGTTAGAGTAAGGGTTAGAGTTAGGGTAAGGGTAAGTGTTAGGGTTAGGGTTAGGTTTAGGGTTGAGGTTAAGGTTAGGTTAGGGTTAGGGTAAGGGTAAGGGTTAGGGTTAGGGTTAGGGTAAGTGTTAGGGTTAGGGTTAGGGTTAGGGTAAGGGTAAGGTTTAGGGTTAGGGTTAGGGTTAGGTTTAGGGGTGAGCTTTAGGGTTAGGGTTAGGGTTAGGGTTATGGTTAGGGTTAGTGTAAGGTTTAGGGTTAGGGTTAGGTTTAGGGTTGTGTTTAAGGTTAGGTTAGGGTTAGGGTAAGGGTAAATGTTAGGGTTAGGGTTAGGGTAAGGGTAAGGTTTAGGGTTAGGGTTAGGGTTAGGGTTAGGGTTAGGGGTTAGGTTTAGGGTTAGGTTTAGGGTTAGGTTTCGGGTTAGGGATAGGGTATGGGTAAGCATAGGGTCAGGGTTAGGGTTAGGTTTAGAGTTAGGTTAGGGTAAGGGTTAGGATTAGGGTTAGGGTTAGGTTAAGGTTGAGGTTAGGGTTAGGGTTAGGGTAACGGTCAGGGTTAGGGTTAGGGTAAGGATTAGGGTTAGGGTTAGGGTTAGGATTAGGGTAAGGGTAAGGGTTAGGGTTAGTGTAGGTTTAGGGTTAGGGTTAAGGTTGAGGTTATGGTTTGAGTTAGAGTAAGGGTTAGGGTAAGGGTTAGGCTTAGGGTTATGGTTAGGTTTAGAGTTAGGTTTAGGGTTAGGGTAAGGGTAAGGGTTAGGGTTAGGGTTAGGCTTAGCTTTAGGGAAAGGGTTAGGGTTAGGATTTACGGTCAGTGTTAGGGTTAGGTTAACGGTTAGGGTTAGGGTTAGGGTTAGGTTTAGGGTTAGGATAAGGGTTAGGGTTAGGGTTAAGGTAAGGGTAAGTGTTAGGGTTAGGATTAGGGTTAGGATAAGGGTTAGGATTAGGGTTAGGGTTAGGTTTATGGTTGGGTAAGTGTTAGGGTTAGGGTTAGGGTTAGCTTTAGGGTTAGGGTAAGGGTAAGGGTTAGGGTTAGAGTTAGAGTTGGGGTTAGTGTTAGGTTTATGGTTAGGGTTAGGGTAATGGTAAGGTTTAGGGTTATGGTTAAGTTTAAGGTGATGCTTAGGTTTAGGGTTAGGGTTAGGGTTAGAGTAAGGGTAAGGGTTAGGGTTAGGGTTAGGGTTAGGGTTAGGGTAAGGTTTAGGTTTAGGGTTAGGTTTGGGGTTGGGTTTAAGGTGAGGTTAGGATTAGGGTAAGTGTAAGCGTTAGGGTTAGGGTTAGGGTAAGGGTTAGGGTTAGGTTTAGGGTTAGGGTTACGGTTAGGGTTAGGGGATAGGGTTAGGGTTAGGTTTAATGTTAGGGTTAGGGTAACAATAAGAGTTAGGGTTAGGGATAGGATTAGGTATCGGGTTAGGTTTAGGGTTAGGATTAGGGTAAGGCTAAGAGTTAGGGTTGGATTAGGGTTAGGGTTAAGGTTAGGGTTAGGGTTAGGGTTAGGGTTAGGGTAAGTGTAAGAGTTAGGGTTAGGGTTAGGGTTAGAGTTAGGATTAGGGTTAAGGTTAGGGTTAGGGTTAGGGTAAGGGTTAGGGTTAGGGTTAGGGCTAGGTTAAGGGTTAGGGTTAGGGTAAGTGTTAGAGTTAGGGTTAGGGGTTAGGGTTAGGGTTAGGGTTAGGGTAGGGTTAGGTTTAGGTTTAGGGCTAGGGCAAGGGTTAGGGTTAGGGTTAGGGTAAGGGTTGGGGTTAGGGATAGAGTTAGGTTTAGGGTTAGGTTTAGGGTTACTGTTAGGGTAAGGGTAAGGGGTAGGTTAGGGTTAGGGTTGGGGTTAGGATAAGGGTTAGGGTTAGGGTTAGGTTTAGGTTAAGTGTTAGGTTAGGGTTTGGGTAAGGGTAAGGGTTAGGGTTAAGGTTAGGTTTAGGGTTAGGGTTAGAGTAAGGGTTAGGGTTAGGGTTAGGGTTAGGGTTAGGGTTAGGGTAAGGGTAAGGGTTAGGTTTAGTTTTAGGGATAGGGTTTGGGTAATGTTAAGGGTTAGATTTAATGTTAGGGTTAAGTTTAGGGTTAGGGTTAGGGTTAGGTTTAGGTTTAGGGTTTGGGTAAGAGTAAGGGTTAGGTTTAGGGTTAGGGTTAGGGTTAAGATTAGGTTTAGGTTCGGGTTAGGGTAAGGGTTAGGGTTAGGGTTAGCTTTAGGGTAAGGGTTAGGGTTAGAGTTAGGGTTAGGGTTAGGGTTAGGGTAAGGTTAAGGGTTAGGGTTAGTGTAGGGTTAGGGCTAAGGTTGAGGTTAGGGTTTGGGTTAGAGTAAGGGTTAGAGTTAGGGTAAGGGTTAGGGTTAGGATTAGATTTAGGGTTGGGGTTAAGGTTAGGTTAGGGTTAGGGTAAGGGTAAGGGTTAGGGTTATGGTTAGGGTAAGTGTTAGGGTTAGGGTTAGGGTTAGGGTTAGGGTTAGGGGTTACAGTTAGGGTTAGGTTTAGGGTTAGGGTTAGGGTAAGGGTAAGGTTTAGGTTTAGGGACAGGTTTAGGGTTATGGTTAGGTTTAGTGTTACTGTTAGGGTAAGTGTAAGGGTTAGGGTTAGGGTTAGGGTTAGGGTAAGGGTAAGGGTTAGGATTAGGGTTAGGGTTAGGTTTAGTGTTGGCGTTAAGGTTTGGGTTAGGGTAAGTGTTAGGGTTATGGTTAAGGTTATGGTTAGGTTTAGGGTTACGGTTAGGGTTAGGGTTAGTTTTAAGTTAAGGGTATGTGTTAGCGTTAGAGTTACGGTTAGGGTTAGCGTTAGGGTAAGGGTAAGGGTTAGGTTTAGGTTTAGGGTTAAGGTAAGGGTAAGGGTTAGGGTTAGGGCTAGGTTTAGTGTAAGGGTTAGGGTTAGGTTTAGGGTAAGTGTAAGTTTAGGTTTAGGGTTAGGGTTAGGATTAGGTTTAGGGTTAGGGTAAGGGTTAGGGTTAGGGTTAGGGTTAGGTTTAGGGTTAGGGTACGGGTAAGGTTTAGTGTTAGGGTTAGGGTTATGGTTAGAGTAAGGATTAGGGTTAGGGTTAGGTTTAGGGTAGGGGTTAGGGTAAGGGTAAGTGTTAGGGTTAGGGTTATGGTACGGGTAAGTTTTAGGGTTAGGTTTAGGGTTAGGGTTAGTGGTTAGGGTTAGGGTTAGGGGTTAGCGTTAGGGTTATGGAAATTGTTAGGCTTAGGGGTTAGGGTTAGGGTTAGGGTTCAGTTAAGGGTTAGGGTTAGAGTTAGGTTTAGGGTTAGGGTTATGATAAGGGTTACTGTTAGGGTTAGGGTTAGGGTTAGGGTAAGGGTTAGGGTAAGGATAAGGGTTAGTGTTAAGGTTAGGGTTAGGGTTAGGGTTAGGTTTAAGTTTAGGGTTCGGGTGAGGGTAAGGGTTAGGATTAGGTTTAGGGTTGGGGTTAGGGTAAGGATAAGAGTTAGGTTTAAGGTTAGGGTTAGGTTTAGCGTTAGGTTTAGGGTTAGGGTAAGGGTAAGGGTTAGGGTTAGGGTTAGGGTTAGGTTTAGGGTTAGGGGTAGGGTTAGGGTAAGGATAAGGTTTAGGGTCAAGATTAGCGTTAGGGTTAGCGTAAGGGTTAGGGTTAGGGTTAGGTTTAGTGTTGGGATTAAGGTTAGGGTTAGGGTAAGTGTTACGGTTAGGGTTAGGCTTGGTTTTGTTAGGTTTAGGGTTACGGTTAGGGTTTCAGTTAGGGTTAGGGTATGGGTATGTGTTAGGGTTAGGGTTATGGTTCGGGTTAGGGTTAGGGTTAGGGTAAGGATTAGGGTTAGGTTTAGGGTTAGGGTTACGGTTAGGGTTAGGGGTTAGGGTTAGGGTTAGGTTTAAGGTTAGGGTTAGGGTAAGAATAAGAGTTAGGGTTAGGCATAGGATTAGGTATCGGGTTAGGTTTAGGGTTAGGGTTAGGGTAAGGGTAAGAGTTAGGGTTGGATTAGGGTTAGGGTTAAGGTTAGGGTTAGGGTTAGGGTTAGGGTAAGTGTAAGGGTTAGGGTTAGGGTTAGGGTTAGAGTTAGGATTAGGGTTAAGGTTAGGGTTAGGGTTAGGGTAAGGGTTAGGGTTAGGGTTAGGGCTAGGTTAAGGGTTAGGGTTAGGGTTAGGGTTAGGTTAGGGTTAGGGTTAGGGTTAGGGTAAGGTTTAGGTTAGGGTTAGGGTTATGGTAACTGTAAGTGTTAGGGTTTGGGTTAGGGTTAGGGTAAGTGTTAGGGTTAGGGTTAGGGGTTAGGGTTAGGGTTAGGGTAGGGTTAGGTTTAGGGTTAGGGCTAGGGCAAGGGTTAGGGTTAGGGTTAGGGTAAGGGTTGGGGTTAGGGATAGAGTTAGGTTTAGGGTTAGGTTTAGGGTTACTGTTAGGGTAAGGGTAAGGGTTAGGTTAGGGTTAGGGTTGGGGTTAGGATAAGGGTTAGGGTTAGGGTAAGGTTTAGGTTAAGTGTTAAGGTTAGGGTTAGGGTAAGGTTAAGGGTTAGGGTTAAGGTTAGGGTTAGGGTTAAGGTTAGGGTTAGGGTTAGGTTTAGAGTAAGGGTTAGGGTTAGGGTTAGGGTTAGGGTTAGGGTAAGGGTAAGGGTTAGGTTTAGGGTTGGGGATAGGGTTAGGGTAATGTTAAGGGTTAGATTTAATGTTAGGGTTAAGGTTAGGGTTAGGGTTAGGGTTAGGTTTAGGTTTAGGGTTTGGGTAAGAGTAAGGGTTAGGTTTAGGGTTAGGGTTAGGGTTAAGATTAGGTTTAGGTTCGGGTTAGGGTAAGGGTTAGGGTTAGGGTTAGGTTTAGGGTAAGGGTTAGGGTTAGAGTTAAGGTTAGGGTTAGGGTTAGGGTAAGGGTAAGGGTTAGGGTTAGTGTAGGGTTAGGGTTAGGGCTAAGGTTGAGATCAGGGTTTGGGTTAGAGTAAGGGTTAGAGTTAGGGTAAGGGTAAGGGTTAGGGTTAGGGTTAGTTTTAAGGTTGGGTTAAGGTTAGGTTAGGGTTAGGGTAAGGGTAAGGGTTAGGGTAAGTGTTAGGGTTAGGATTAGGGTTAGGGTTAGGGTAAGGGTAAGATTTAGGGTTAGGGTTAGGGTTAGGTTTAGGGGTTAGCTTTAGGGTTGGGGTTAGGGTTAGGGTTATGGTTAGGGTTAGTGTAAGGTTTAGGGTTAGGGTGAGGTTTAGGGTTGTGTTTAAGGTTAGGTTAGGGTTAGGGTAAGGGTAAAGGTTAGGGTTAGGGTTAGGGTAAGGATAAGGTTTAGGGTTAGGGTTAGGGTTAGGTTTAGGGTTAGGTTTAGGGTTAGGTTGAGGGTTAGGGATAGGGTATGGGTAAGCATAGGGTCAGGGTTAGGGTTAGGTTTAGAGTTAGGTTATGGTAAGGGTTAGGATTAGGGTTAGGGTTAGGTTAAGGTTGAGGTTAGGGTTAGGGTTAGGGTAACGGTTAGGGTTAGGGTTAGGGTAAGGTTGAGGTTAGGGTTAGGGTTAGGGTAACGGTTAGGGTTAGGGTTAGGGTAAGGGTTAGGGTTAAGGTTAGGGTTAGGATTAGGGTAAGGGTAAGGGTTAGGGTTAGTGTAGGTTTAGGGTTAGGGTTAAGGTTGAGGTTATACTTTGAGTTAGAGTAAGGGTTAGGGTAAGGGTTAGGCTTAGGGTTATGGTTAGGTTTAGAGTTAGGGTTAGGGTTAGGGTAAGGGTAAGGGTTAGGGTTAGGGTTAGGCTTAGCTTTAGGGTAAGGGTTAGGGTTAGGATTTACGGTCAGTGTTAGGGTTAGGTTAACGGTTAGGGTTAGGGTTAGGGTTAGGTTTAGGGTTAGGATAGGGGTTAGGGTTAGGGTTAAGGTAAGGGTAAGTGTTAGGGTTAGGATTAGGGTTAGGATAAGGGTTAGGATTAGGGTTAGGGTTAGGTTTATGTTTGGGTAAGGGTTAGGGTTAGGGTTAGGGTTAGCTTTAGGGTTAGGGTAAGGGTAAGGGTTAGGGTTAGAGTTAGATTTGGGGTTAGTGTTAGGTTTATGGTTAGGGTTAGGGTAATGGTAAGGTTTAGGTTTAGGGTTAAGGTTAGGGTGATGGTTAGGTTTAGGGTTAGGGTTAGGATTAGGGTAAGGGTAAGGGTTAGGGTTAGTGTTAGGGTTAGGGTTAGGGTAAGGGTAAGGTTTAGGGTTAGGGTTAGGGTTAGGGTTAGGGTAAGGTTTAGGGTTAGGGTTAGGTTTGGGGTTGGGGTTAAGGTGAGGTTAGGATTAGGGTAAGGGTAAGGGTTAGGGTTAGGGTTAGGGTTAGGATTAGGGTAAGGGTAAGGTTTAGGGTTAGTGTAGGTTTAGGTTTAGGGTTAAGGTTAAGGTTATGCTTTGAGTTAGAGTAAGGGTTAGGGTAAGGGTTAGGCTTAGGGTTATGTTTAGGTTTAGAGTTAGGGTTAGGGTTAGGGTAAGGGTAAGGGTTAGGGTTAGGGTTAGGCTTAGCTTTAGGGTAAGGGTTAGGGTTAGGATTTACGGTCAGTGTTAGGGTTAGGTTAACGCATAGGGTTAGGGTTAGGGTTAGGTTTAGGGTTAGGTTAAGGGTTAGGGTTAGGGTTAATGTAAGTGTAAGTGTTAGGGTTAGGATTAGGGTTAGGATAAGGGTTAGGATTAGGGTTAGGGTTAGGTTTATGGTTGGATAAGGGTTAGGGTTAGGGTTAGGGTTAGCTTTAGGTTTAGGGTAAGGGTAAGGGTTAGGGTTAGAGTTAGAGTTGGGGTTAGTGTTAGGTTTATGGTTAGGGTTAGGGTAATGGTAAGGTTTAGGGTTAGGGTTAAGTTTAGGGTGATGGTTAGGTTTAGGGTTAGGGTTAGGGTTAGGGTAAGGGTAAGGGTTAGGGTTAGTGTTAGGGTTAGGGTAAGGGTAAGGTTTAGGGTTAGGGTTAGGGTTAGGGTAAGGTTTAGGGTTAGGGTTAGGATTAGGGTTAGGGTTAGGGTTAGGGTAAGGGTTGCGGTTAGGGTTTGGGTTAGCATTAAGTTTAGGGTTAGGGGTAGGGTAAGGGTAAGGGTTAGGGTTAGGGTTAGGGTTAGGGGTTACAGTTAGGGTTAGGTTTAGGGTTAGGGTTAGGGTAAGGGTAAGGTTTAGGTTTAGGGATAGGTTTAGGGTTATGGTTAGGTTTAGTGTTAGTGTTAGGGTAAGTGTAAGGGTTAGGGTTAGGGTTAAGCTTAGGGTTAGGGTTAGGATAAGGGTAAGGGTTAGGGTTAGGGGTTAGGTTTAGGGTTGGGGTTAAGGTTAGGTTAGGATTAGGGTAAGGGTAAGGGTTAGGGTTAGGGTTAGGGTAAGTGTTAGGGTTAGGGTTAGGGTTAGGGTTAGGGTAAGGGTAAGGTTTAGCGTTAGGGTTAGGGTTAGGTTTAGGGGTTAGGTTTAGGGTTAGGTTTAGGGTTAGGTTTAGGGTTAGGGTTAGGGTAAGGGTAAGGGTTAGGGTTAGGGTTAGGGTAAGGGTTAGGATTAGGGTTAGGGTTAGGTTTATGGTTGGGGTTAAGGTTAGGGTTTGGGTTAGGGTTAGGGTAAGGGTAAGGTTTAGGGTTAGGGTTAGGGTTAGGGTAAGTGTTACGGTTAGGGTTAGGGTTAGGATTAGGGTTAGGGTAAGGGTAAGGGTTAATGTTAGGGTTAGGGTTAGGGTTAGCTGTTAGGGTTAGGGTTAGGGTTAGAGTTAGGGTTAGGGTTAGGGTAAGGGTAAGGGTTAGGTTTAGGGTTAGGGATAGGGTTAGGGTAATGTTAAGGGTTAGATTTAATGTTAGGGTTAAGGTTAGGGTTAGGGTTAGGGTTAGGTTTAGGTTTAGGGTTTGGGTAAGAGTAAGGGTTAGGTTTAGGGTTAGGGTTAGGGTTAAGATTAGGTTTAGGTTCGGGTTAGGGTAAGGGTTAGGGTTAGGGTTAGGTTTAGGGTAAGGGTTAGGGTTAGAGTTAAGGTTAGGGTTAGGGTTAGGGTAAGGGTAAGGGTTAGGGTTAGTGTAGGGTTAGGGTTAGGGCTAAGGTTGAGATCAGGGTTTGGGTTAGAGTAAGGGTTAGAGTTAGGGTAAGGGTAAGGGTTAGGGTTAGGGTTAGTTTTAGGGTTGGGGTTAAGGTTAGGTTAGGGTTAGGGTAAGGGTAAGGGTTAGGGTAAGTGTTAGGGTTAGGATTAGGGTTAGGGTTAGGGTAAGGGTAAGATTTAGGGTTAGGGTTAGGGTTAGGTTTAGGGGTTAGCTTTAGGGTTGGGGTTAGGGTTAGGGTTATGGTTAGAGTTAGTGTAAGGTTTAGGGTTAGGGTGAGGTTTAGGGTTGTGTTTAAGGTTAGGTTAGGGTTAGGGTAAGGGTAAAGGTTAGGGTTAGGGTTAGGGTAAGGATAAGGTTTAGGGTTAGGGTTAGGGTTAGGTTTAGGGTTAGGTTTAGGGTTAGGTTGAGGGTTAGGGATAGGGTATGGGTAAGCATAGGGTCAGGGTTAGGGTTAGGTTTAGAGTTAGGTTAGGGTAAGGGTTAGGATTAGGGTTAGGGTTAGGTTAAGGTTGAGGTTAGGGTTAGGGTTAGGGTAACGGTTAGGGTTAGGGTTAGGGTAAGGGTTAGGGTTAAGGTTAGGGTTAGGATTAGGGTAAGGGTAAGGGTTAGGGTTAGTGTAGGTTTAGGGTTAGGGTTAAGGTTGAGGTTATACTTTGAGTTAGAGTAAGGGTTAGGGTAATGGTTAGGCTTAGGGTTATGGTTAGGTTTAGAGTTAGGGTTAGGGTTAGGGTAAGGGTAAGGTTTAGGGTTAGGGTTAGGCTTAGCTTTAGGGTAAGGGTTAGGGTTAGAATTTACGGTCAGTGTTAGGGTTAGGTTAACGTTTAGGGTTAGGGTTAGGGTTAGGTTTAGGGTTAGGATAAGGGTTAGGGTTAGGGTTAAGGTAAGGGTAAGTGTTAGGGTTAGGATTAGGGTTAGGATAAGGGTTAGGATTAGGGTTAGGGTTAGGTTTATGTTTGGGTAAGGGTTAGGGTTAGGGTTAGGGTTAGCTTTAGGGTTAGGGTAAGGGTAAGGGTTAGGGTTAGAGTTAGATTTGGGGTTAGTGTTAGGTTTATGGTTAGGGTTAGGGTAATGGTAAGGTTTAGGTTTAGGGTTAAGGTTAGGGTGATGGTTAGGTTTAGGGTTAGGGTTAGGGTTAGGGTAAGGGTAAAGGTTAGGGTTAGTGTTAGGGTTAGGGTTAGTGTAAGGGTAAGGTTTAGGGTTAGGGTTAGGGTTAGGGTTAGGGTAAGGTTTAGGGTTAGGGTTAGGTTTGGGGTTGGGGTTAAGGTGAGGTTAGGATTAGGGTAAGGGTAAGGGTTAGGGTTAGGGTTAGGGTTAGGATTAGGGTAAGGGTAAGGTTTAGGGTTAGTGTAGGTTTAGGGTTAGGGTTAAGGTTGAGGTTATGCTTTGAGTTAGAGTAAGGGTTAGGGTAAGGGTTAGGCTTAGGGTTATGGTTAGGTTTAGAGTTAGGGTTAGGGTTAGGGTAAGGGTAAGGGTTAGGGTTAGGGTTAGGCTTAGCTTTAGGGTAAGGGTTAGGGTTAGGATTTACGGTCAGTGTTAGGGTTAGGTTAACGCTTAGGGTCAGGGTTAGGGTTAGGTTTAGGGTTAGGATAAGGGTTAGGGTTAGGGTTAATGTAAGTGTAAGTGTTAGGGTTAGGATTAGGGTTAGGATAAGGGTTAGGATTAGGGTTAGGGTTAGGTTTATGGTTGGGTAAGGGTTAGGGTTAGGGTTAGGGTTAGCTTTAGGGTTAGGGTAAGGGTAAGGGTTAGGGTTAGAGTTAGATTTGGGGTTAGTGTTAGGTTTATGGTTAGGGTTAGGGTAATGGTAAGGTTTAGGGTTAGGGTTAAGTTTAGGGTGATGGTTAGGTTTAGGGTTAGGGTTAGGGTTAGGGTAAGGGTAAGGGTTAGGGTTAGTGTTAGGGTTAGGGTAAGGGTAAGGTTTAGGGTTAGGGTTAGGGTTAGGGTAAGGTTTAGGGTTAGGGTTAGGATTAGGGTTAGGGTTAGGGTTAGGGTAAGGGTTGCAGTTAGGGTTTGGGTTAGCATTAAGTTTAGGGTTAGGGTTAGGGTAAGGGTAAGGGTTAGGGTTAGGGTTAGGGTTAGGGGTTACAGTTAGGGTTAGGTTTAGGGTTAGGGTTAGGGTAAGGGTAAGGTTTAGGTTTAGGGATAGGTTTAGGGTTATGGTTAGGTTTAGTGTTAGTGTTAGGGTAAGTGTAAGGGTTAGGGTTAGGGTTAAGCTTAGGGTTAGGGTTAGGATAAGGGTAAGGGTTAGGGTTAGGGGTTAGGTTTAGGGTTGGGGTTAAGGTTAGGTTAGGATTAGGGTAAGGGTAAGGGTTAGGGTTAGGGTTAGGGTAAGTGTTAGGGTTAGGGTTAGGGTTAGGGTTAGGGTAAGGGTAAGGTTTAGCGTTAGGGTTAGGGTTAGGTTTAGGGGTTAGGTTTAGGGTTAGGTTTAGGGTTAGGTTTAGGGTTAGGGTTAGGGTAAGGGTAAGGGTTAGGGTTAGGGTTAGGGTAAGGGTTAGGATTAGGGTTAGGGTTAGGTTTATGGTTGGGGTTAAGGTTAGGGTTTGGGTTAGGGTTAGGGTAAGGGTAAGGTTTAGGGTTAGGGTTAGGGTTAGGGTAAGTGTTACGGTTAGGGTTAGGGTTAGGATTAGGGTTAGGGTAAGGGTAAGGGTTAATGTTAGGGTTAGGGTTAGGGTTAGCTGTTACGGTTAGGGTTAGGGTTAGGTTTAGGGTTAGGGTTAGGGTAAGGGTAAGTTTTAGGGTTAGGGTTAGGTTTAGTGTTAGGGTAAGGGTAAGGGTTAGGGTTAAGGATAGGGTTAGGGTTAGGTTTAGTGTTAGGGTTAGGGTTATGGTAAGGGTAAGTGTTAGGTTTAGGATTAGGTTTAGGGTTAGGGTAAGGGTTAGGGTTAGGGTTAGGGTTAAGTTCAGAGTTATGGTGAGGGTAAGGGTAAGGGTTAGGGTTAGCTTTAGGGTTAGGTTTAGAGTTGGGGTTAAGGTTAGGGTTAGGGTTATGGTAATGGTAAGAGTTAGGGTTAGGGTTAGGGTTAGGGTAAGGTTTAGGGTCAGGGTTAGGGTTAGGGTAAGTGTTATGGTTAGGGTTAGGGTTAGGATTAGGGTTAGGGTAAGGGTAAGGGTTAATGTTAGGGTTAGGGTTAGGGTTAGCTGTTAGGGTTAGGGTTAGGGTTAGGTTTAGGGTTAGGTTTAGGTTAAGGGTAAGTTTTAGGGTTAGGGTTAGGTTTAGGGTTATGGTAATGGTAAGGGTTAGGGTTAAGTATAGGGTTAGGGTTAGGTTTAGTGTTAGGGTTAGGGTTATGGTAAGGGTAAGGGTTAGGTTTAGGATTAGGTTTAGGGTTAGGGTAAGGGTTAGGGGTTGGGTTAGGGTTAAGTTTAGAGTTATGGTGAGGGTAAGGGTAAGGGTTAGGGTTAGCTTTAGGGTTAGGTTTAGAGTTGGGGTTAAGGTTAGGGTTAGGGTAATGGTAATGGTAAGAGTTAGGGTTAGGGTTAGGGTTAGGGTAAGCATAGGGGTTAGGGTTAGTGTTAGCGTTAGAGTTAAGGTTAGGGTTAGGGTTAGGGTTAGGTTTAGGGAAAGGGTAAGCATTAGGGTTACGGTTAGGTTTAGTGTTAGGGTTAGGTTAAGGGTAAGGGTTAGGGTTAGAGTTAGGGTTAGGGTTAGGGAAAGGGCAAGGGTAAGGGTTAGGGTTAGGGTGAGGGTAAGGATTAGGGTTAGGGTTAGGGTTAGGGTAAGGGTTGCGGTTAGGGTTTGGGTTAGCATTAAGTTTAGGGTTAGGGTTAGGGTAAGGGTAAGGGTTAGGGTTACGGTTAGGGTTAGGGGTTACAGTTAGGGTTAGGTTTAGGGTTAGGGTTAGGGTAAGGGTAAGGTTTAGGTTTAGGGATAGGTTTAGGGTTATGGTTAGGTTTAGTGTTAGTGTTAGGGTAAGTGTAAGGGTTAGGGTTAGGGTTAAGCTTAGGGTTAGGGTTAGGATAAGGGTAAGGGTTAGGTTAGGGTTATTGATAGGGTTAGGAGAAGGGTTAGGGTTAGGGTTAGGGGTAGGTTTAGGGTTAGGGTTAGGGTTAGGGTTAGGGTAAGGGTAAGGGTTAGAGTTAGGGTTACGGTTAGAATTAGGGTAAGGGTAAGGGTGAGAGTTAGGTTTAGAGTTAGGGTTAGGGTTAGGGAAAGGATAAGGGTTAGGGTTAAGGTTAAGTTTAGGTTTATGGTTACAGTTAGGGTTAGGGTTGGGGTAAGGGTAAGGGTTAGGGTTAGGTTTAGGGTTAGGATTAGGTTAAGGGTAAGGGTTAGGCTTAGGGTTAGAGTTCGGTTTAGTGTTAGGGTAAGGGTAAAAGTTAAGGTTAGGGTTAGGGAAAGGGTAAGGATTAGCGTTAAGGATAGGGTTAGGGTTAGGGTTAGGGATAGGGTTAAGTTTAGGTTTAGGGTGAGTGTAAAAGTAAGGGTTAGGGTTAGGATTAGGTTTAGCGTAAGGGCAAGGGGTAGGTTTAGGGTTAGGGTTAGGTTTAGGGTTAGGGTTAGGGTTAGATTTAGGATTAGGTTTAGGGTAAGGGTAAGGGTTAGGGTTAGAGTTAGGGTTAGGGTAAGGGTAAGGATTATTGTTAAGGATAGGGTTAGGGTTATGTTTAGGGTTAGGGTTAGGGTTATGGTAAGGGTAAGGGTTAGGGTTATGATTACGTTTAGGGTTAGGGTAAGGGTTATGTTTAAGAGTTAGGGTGAGGGTATGGGTAAGGGTTAGGGTTAGGTTTAGGGTTAGGTTTAGAGTTTGGGTTAAGGTTAGGTTTATGGTTATGGTATGGGTAAGAGTTAGGGTTAGGGTTAGGGTTAGGGTTAGGGTAAGCGTAGGGGTTAGGGTTAGGGTTAGCGTTAGAGTTAAGTTTAGGGTTAGGGTTAGGGAAAGGGTAAGTGTTAGGGTTACTGTTAGGATTAGTGTTAGGGTTAGGTTAAGGGTAAGGGTTAGGGTTAGAGTTATGGTTAGGGTTAGGGAAATGGTAAGGGTTAGGGTTAGGGTTAGGGTTAGGGTAAGTTTTAGGTTTAGGGTTAGGGTTAGGGTAAGGGTTAGGGTTTGGGTTAGCATTAAGGTTAGGGTTAGGGTTGGGGTTAGGGTAGGGTTTAGGGTTAGGGTTAGGGTTAGGGGTTTCAGTTAGGGTTAGATTTAGGGTTAGGGTTAGGGTAAGGGTAAGGTTTAGTGTTAGGGATAGGGTTAGGGTTATGGTTAGGATTAGTGTTAGTGTTAGTGTAAGTGTAAGGGTTAGGGTTAGGGTTAGGATAAGGGGAAGGGTTAGGTTAGGGTTAGGGTTAGGTTTAGGATAAAGGTTAGGGTTAGGGGTAGGTTTAGGTTTAGGGTTGGGGTTAGGGTTAGGGTAAGGGTAAGTGTTAGGGTTAGGGTTAGGGTTAGATTTAGGTTAAGGGTAATGGTGAGAGTTAGGTTTAGGGTTAGGTTTAGGGTAAGGGTTAGGTTTAAGATCAGGGTTAGGTTTAGGGTAAGGGTAGGGTTAGGGTTAGAGTTCAGTTTAGTGTTAGGGTAAGGGTAAGGGTTAAGGTTAGGGTTAGGGAAAGGATAAGGTTTAGGGTTAAGGTTAAGTTTAGGTTTAGGGTTATAGTTAGGGTTAGGGTTAGGGTTTGGGTAAAGGTAAGGGTTAGGGTTAGGTTTAGGGTTAGGTTTAGGTTAAGGGTAAGGGTTAGGGTTAGGGTTAGAGTTCGGTTTAGTGTTATGGTATGGGTAAGGGTTAAGGTTAGGGTTAGGGAAAGGGTAAGGTTTAGGGTTAGGTTTAGGGTTACGGTTAAGTTTAGGTTTAGGGTGAGTGTAAAGGTAAGTGTTAGGGTTAGGGTTAGGGTTAGGTTAATGGTTATGGTTAGCGTTAGGGTTAGAGTAGGGGTTAGGGTAAGGGCAAGTGTTAGGGTTAGGGTTAGGGTTAGGCTTAGGGGTTAGTTTTACGGTGAGTGTTAGGGTTATGTTTGGGGTTAGGGTTAGGGTAAGGGTAAGTGTTAGGGTTCAGATTAGGGTTAGTGTTAGGTTTAGGGTTAGGATTAGCGTAATGGTAAGTTTTAGGGTTAGGGTTAAGGTTAGCGTTAGGGTTAGGTTTAGGTTTAGGGTTAGGGTTAGGGTTAGGGTTAGGGTCATGGTTAGGGTTAGGGTTAAGGTTAGGGTTAGGGTTAGGGTTAGGGTAAGGGTTAGGGTTCGGGTAAGGGTAAGGTTAGGGTTAGGGTTAGGGTTAGAGTTAAGGTTAGGGTTAGGGTTAGGTTTAGGGTTACGGTAAGGGTTAGGGTTAGGGTAAGGGTTAGGGTTAGGGTTAGGGTTAGGGTAAGGGTTATCGTTAGGGCTTGGTTTAGGGTTGGGGTTAATGTTAGGCTTAGGGTTAGGGTAAGGTAAGGGTTAGGGTTAGGGTTAGGGTAAGTGTTAGGGTTAGGGTTAGGGTTAGGGTAAGGGTAAGGGTTAGGATTAGGGTTAGGGTTAGGGTTCGGGGTTAGGTTTAGTGTTATGGTTAGGGTAAGGGTAAGCGTTAGGGTTAGGGTTAGATTTAGGTTTAGGGTAAGGTTTAGGGTAAGGGTAAGGGTTAGGTTTAGAGTTAGGGTTAAGGTTGAGGTTAGGGTTAGGGTTAGGGTTAGGGTAAGGGTTAGGGTTAGGTTTAGGATTAGGGTTAAGTTTGAGGTTAGGTTTAGGGTTAGGGTTAGGGTAAGGGTTAGGGTTAGGTTAGGGTTAGGGTTAAGTTTGAGGTTAGGGTTAGGGTTAGGGTAAGGGTTAGGGTTAGGGTTAGGGTAGGGTTCAGGTTAGGGTTAGGGTTAGGGTTAGGGCAAGGGTAAGGGTTAGGGTTATGGTTTGGGTTAGATTTAGGGGTAGGGTAATGGTAAGGGTTAGAGTTAGGGTTAGGGTTAGGTTTAGGTTAAGGGTTAGGGTTAGGGTTTAGGGTTATTGTTAGGATTAGGTTAAGAGTTAGGGTTAGGGTAAGGGTTAGGGTTACGTTTAGGGTTAGGATAAGGGTTAGGGTTAATGTTAGGGTTATGGTAAGAGTAAGTGTTAGGGTTAGCGTCAGGGTTAGGGTATCGGTTAAGGTTAGGGTTAGGTTTAGGTTTAAGGTTGGGGTTAAAGTTAGGGTTAGGGTTCAGGTAAATGTAATGGTTAGGATTGGGGTTAGGGTTAGGCAAAGTGTTATGGTTAGGTTTAGGATTAGGGTTAGGGTTAGGTTTAGAGCTAGGGTTAGGGTAAGGGTAAGGGTTAGGTTTAGGGTTAGGATTAGGGTTAGGTTTAGGGTTAGGGTTAGGGTAAGGGTAAGGGTTAGGATTAGCGTTAGGGTTAGGTTTAAGGTTAGAGTTAGGGTTAGGGTTAGGTTTAGGGTTAGGTTTAGGGTTAGGCTTAGGGTAAGGGTAAGGGTTAGGGTTAGGGTTAGGGTAAGGATTAGAGTTAGGGTTAGGGTTAGGGTAAGGTTTAGGGTTATCGTTAGGGTTAGCATTAAGGTTAGGTTAAGGTTTAGGGTAAGGGTAAGCGTTAGGGTTAGGTTTAGGGTTACGGTTAGGGTTAGGGGTTAGCCTTAGGGTTAGGTTTAGGGTTAGGGTTAGGGTTAGGATAAGAGTTAGGGTTAGGGATAAGCTTATTGTTCGGGTTAAGTTTGGGGTTAGGGTTAGGGTGAGGGTAAGGGTTAGGGTTAGTGTTAAGTTTAGGGTTAGGGTAAGGGTAAGGGTTAGGGTTAAGGTTACTTTTAGCGTAAGGTTAGGGTTAGGGTTAGGGTTAGGGTTAGGGTAAGGGTTAGGGTTAGGGTTAGGGTTAGGGTAAGGGTTAGGGTTAGGGTAAGGGTAAGGTTTAGCATTAAGGTTAGGGTTAGGGTTAGGTTAAGGGTAAGGGTTAGGGTTAGGGTTAGGGTTACAGTTAGAATTAGGTTTAGGTTTAGGTTTAGGGTAAGGGTAAGGTTAAGGGAAAGGGTTAGCATTGAGGTTAGGGTTAGGGTTAGGGTAAGGGTACGGGCTAGAGTTAGGGGTTACAGTTAGGGTTAGGTTTAGGGTTAGTGTTAGAGTAAGGGTAAGGGTTAGGGTTAGGGATAGGGTTAGTGTTAGGGTTAGGTTTAGGGTTAGTGTTAAGGTTAGAATAAGTGTTAGGTTTAGGGTTAAGGTTAGGGTTAGGGTTAGGGTAAGGGTAAGGGTTATGATAGGGTTAGGGTTGGGGTTAGGATAAGGGTTAGGGTTAGGGTTAGGTTTAGGTTTAAGGTTAGGGTTAGGGTTAGGGCTAGTGTTAGGTAAGGGTAAGGGCTAGGGTTAAGGTTAGGGTTAGGGTTAGGTTTAGGGTAAGGGTAAGGGTTTCTGTTAGGTTTAGGGTTAGGGTTAGGGTAAGGGTAAGGGTTAGATTTAGTGTTAGGGTTAGGGTTAGGTTTAGGGAAAGGATAAAGTTTAGGGTTAAGGTTAGGTTTAAGGTTAGGGTTAGGGTTAAGTTTAGGGTTAGGGTTAGGGTAAGGGTAAGGTTTAAGTTTAGCGTTAGAGTCAGGGAAGAGGTTAGGGTAAGGGTAAGGGTTAGGATAAGGGTAAGGGTTAGGGTTAGGGTTAGGATTAGGGGTTAGGGTTAGGTTTAGGGTTAGGTTTAATTTTGGGGTTATGGTTAGGGTAAGGGTAAGGGTTAGGTTTAGGATTAGGTTAGTCTTAGTTTTAGGCTTAGGGTTCGGGTAATGGTAAGGGTTAGGGTTAGGGTTAGGTTTAAGATTAGGGTTACGGTTAGGGTTAGGTTCAGGATTAGGGTTTGGGTAAGGGTAAGGGTTAGGGTTAGGTTTTGGGTTAGGGTTAAAGTTAGGATTAGGGTTAGGGTTAGTGTAAGAATTAGGGTTAGGGTTAGGGTTAGGGTAAGGGTTAGGGTGAGGGTAAGGGTTAGGTTTAGGGTTAGGGTTAGGGTAGGTGTTAGGGCAAGTTTTAGGGTTAGGGTTAGGTTTAGGGCTGGGATTAATGTTACGGTTAGGGTTAGGGTAAGGGCAAGGTTTAGGGTTAGGTTTAGGGTTAGGGTTAGGGTAAGGGTTAGGGTTAGGGTTAGGGTAAGGGTTAGGATTAGGGTTAGGGTTAGGTTTATGGTTGGGGTTAAGGTTAGTGTTTGGGTTAGGGTTAGGGTAAGGGTAAGGTTTAGGGTTAGGGTTAGGGTTAGGGTAAGTGTTACGATTAGGGTTAGGGTTAGGATTAGGGTTAGGGTAAGGGTAAGGGTTAATGTTAGGGTTAGGGTTAGGGTTAGTTGTTAGGGTTAGGGTTAGGTTTAGGGTTAGGTTTAGGGTTAGGGTTAGGGTAATGGTAAGTTTTAGGGTTAGGGTTAGATTTAGGGTTAGGGTAAGGGTTAGGTTTAAGGATAGGGTTAGGGTTAGGTTTAGTGTTAGGTTTAGGGTTATGGTAAGGGTAAGGGTTAGGTTTAGGATTAGGTTTAGGGTTAGGGTAAGGATTAGGGTTAGGGTTAGGGTTAAGTTTAGAGTTATGGTGAGGGTAAGGGTAAGGGTTAGGGTTAGCTTTAGGGTTAGGTTTAGAGTTGGGGT
This sequence comes from Megascapheus bottae, assembly GCA_024803745.1. Taxonomy (NCBI): domain Eukaryota; kingdom Metazoa; phylum Chordata; class Mammalia; order Rodentia; family Geomyidae; genus Megascapheus; species Megascapheus bottae. The sequence continues at coordinate 158,085 of JANJXV010001028.1, read as the reverse complement.
AAAGGTTAGGGTTAGGGTTATGGTAATGGTAAGAGTTAGGGTTAGGGTTAGGGTTAGGGTAAGCATAGTGGTTAGGGTTAGGGTTAGCGTTAGAGTTAAGGTTAGGGTTAGGGTTATGGTTAGGTTTAGTGTTAGGGTTAGGTTAAGGGTAAGGGTTAGGGTTAGAGTTAGGGTTAGGGTTAGGGAAAGGGTAAGGGTAAGGGTTAGGGTTAGGGTTAGGGTAAGGATTAGGGTTAGGGTTAGGTTTAGGGTAAGGGTTGCGGTTAGGGTTTGGCTTAGCATTAAGGTTAGGGTTAGGGTTAGGGTAAGGGTAAGGGTTAGGGTTAGGGGTTACAGTTAGGGTTAGGTTTAGGGTTAGGGTTAGGGTAAGGGTAAGGTTTAGGTTTAGGGATAGGTTTAGGGTTATGGTTAGGTTTAGTGTTAGTGTTAGGGTAAGTGTAAGGGTTAGGGTTAGGGTTAACCTTAGGGTTAGGGTTAGGATAAGGGTAAGGGTTAGGTTAGGGTTATTGTTAGGGTTAGGATAAGGGTTAGGGTTAGGATTAGGGGTAGGTTTAGGGTTAGGGTTAGGGTTAGGGTTTGGGTTAGGGTAAGGGTAAGGGTTAGAGTTAGGGTTATGGTTAGAGTTAGGGTAAGGGTAAGGGTGAGAGTGAGGTTTAGAGTTAGGGTTAGGGTTAGGGAAAGGATAAGGGTTAGAGTTAAAGTTAAGTTAAGGTTTATGGTAACAGTTAGGGTTAGGGTTGGGGTAAGGGTAAGGGTTAGGTTTAGGTTTAGGGTTAGGGTTAGGTTAAGGGTAAGGGTTAGGCTTAGGGTTAGAGTTTGGTTTAGTGTTAGGGTAAGGGTAAAAGTTAAGGTTAGGGTTAGGGAAAGGGTAAGGATTAGGGTTAAGGATAGGGTTAGGGTTAGGGTTAGGAATAGGGTTAAGTTTAGGTTTAGGGTGAGTGTAAAAGTAAGGGTTAGGGTTAGGGTTAGGTTTAGGGTAAGGGCAAGGGGTAGGTTTAGGGTTAGGGTTAGGGTTAGGGTTAGGGTTAGGGTTAGATTTAGGATTAGGGTTAGGGTAAGGGTAAGGGTTAGGGTTAGGGTTAGGGTTAGGGTAAGGGTAAGGATTATTGTTAAGGATAGGGTTAGGGTTATGTTTAGGGTTAGGGTTAGGGTTATGGTAAGGGTAAGGGTTAGGGTTATGATTACATTTAGGGTTAGGGTAAGGGTTATGGTTAAGTTTAGAGTTAGGGTGAGGGTAAGGGTTAGGGTTAGGTTTAGGGTTAGGTTTAGAGTTTGGGTTAAGGTTAGGTTTAGGGTTATGGTATGGGTAAGAGTTAGGGTTAGGGTTAGGGTTAGGGTTAGGGTTAGCGTTAGAGTTAAGGTTAGGGTTAGGGTTAGGGTTAGGGTTAGGGAAAGGGTAAGTGTTAGTGTTACTGTTAGGATTAGTGTTAGGGTTAGGTTAAGGGTAAGGTTTAGGGTTAGAGTTATGGTTAGGGTTAGGGAAATGGTAAGGGTTAGGGTTAGGGTTAGGGTAAGGTTTAGGTTTAGGGTTAGGGTTAGGGTAAGGGTTAGGGTTAGGGTTTGGGTTAGCATTAAGTTTAGGGTTAGGGTTGGGGTTAGGGTAGGGTTTAGGGTTAGGGTGAGGGTTAGGGGTTTCAGTTAGGGTTAGATTTAGGGTTAGGGTTAGGGTAAGGGTAAGGTTTAGTGTTAGGGATAGGGTTAGGGTTATGGTTAGGATTAGTGTTAGTGTTAGGGTAAGTGTAAGGGTTAGGGTTAGGGTTAGGATAAGGGGAAGGGTTAGGTTAGGGTTAGGGTTAGGTTTAGGATAAAGGTTAGGGTTATGGGTAGGTTTAGGTTTAGGGTTGGGGTTAGGGTTAGGGTAAGGGTAAGGGTTAGGGTTAGGGTTAGGGTTAGATTTAGGTTAAGGGTAAGGGTGAGAGTTAGGTTTAGGGTTAGGTTTAGGTTAAGGGTTAGGTTTAAGGTCAGGGTTAGGTTTAGGGTAAGGGTTAGGGTTAGGGTTAGAGTTCGGTTTAGTGTTAGGGTAAGGGTAAGGGTTAAGGTTAGGGTTAGGGAAAGGATAGGGTTAGGGTTAAGGTTAAGTTTAGGTTTAGGGTTATGGTTAGGGTTAGGGTTAGGGTTTGGGTAAAGGTAAGGGTTAGGGTTAGGGTTAGAGTTCGGTTTAGTGTTAGGGTATGGGTAAGGGTTAAGGTTAGGGTTAGGGAAAGGGTAAGGTTTAGGGTTAGGTTTAGGGTTAGGGTTAAGTTTAGGTTTAGGGTGAGTGTAAAGGGAAGTGTTAGGGTTAGGGTTAGGGTTAGGGTAATGGTTATGGTTAGCGTTAGGGTTAGAGTAGGGGTTAGGCTAAGGGTAAGTGTTATATTTAGGGTTAGGGTTAGGATAAGGGTAAGGGTTAGGGTTAGGGTTAGGGTTAGGCTTAGGGGTTAGTTTTAAGGTGAGTGTTAGGGTTATGTTTGGGTTTAGGGTTAGGGTAAGGGTTAGGGTTAGGTTTAGGGTTAGGGTTAGGGTTAGGGTAGGGTTCAGGTTAGGGTTAGGGTTAGGGTTATGGCAAGGGTAAGGGTTAGGGTTATGGTTTGGGTTAGATTTAGGGTTAAGGTTAGGGTTAGGGTTAGGTTTAGAGCTAGGGTTAGGGTAAGGGTAAGGGTTAGGTTTAGGGTTAGGATTAGGTTTAGGTTTAGGGTTAGGGTTAGGGTAAGGGTAAGGGTTAGGATTAGCGTTAGGGTTAGGTTTAAGGTTAGAGTTAGGGTTAGGGTTAGGTTTAGGGTTAGGCTTAGGGTAAGGGTAAGGGTTACGTTTAGGGTTAGAATAAGGATTAGAATTAGGGTAAGGGTTAGGGTAAGGTTTAGGGTTATCATTAGGGTTAGCATTAAGGTTAGGTTTAGGTTTAGGGTAAGGGTAAGAGTTAGGGTTAGGTTTAGGGTTACGATTAGGGTTAGGGGTTAGCCTTAGGGTTAGGTTTAGGGTTAGGGTTAGGGTTAGGATAAGAGTTAGGGTTAGGGATAGGCTTATTGTTCAGGTTAAGTTTAGGGTTAGGGTTAGGGTAAGGGTAAGGGTTAGGGTTAGGGTTAAGTTTAGGGTTAGGGTAAGGGTAAGGGTTAGGGTTAAGGTTACGGTTACCGTAAGGTTAGGGTTAGGGTTAGGGTTAGGGTAAGGGTTAAGGTTAGGGTTAGGGTTAGGGTTAGGGTAAGGGTTAGGGTTAGGGTAAGGGTAAGGGTTAGCATTAAGGTTAGGGTTAGGGTTAGGTTAAGGGTAAGGGTTAGGGTTAGGGTTAGGGGTTACAGTTAGAATTAGGTTTAGGTTTAGGTTTAGGGTAAGGGTAAGGTTAAGGGAAAGGGTTAGCATTAAGGTTAGGGTTAGGGTTAGGGTAAGGGTACGGGTTAGGGTTAGGGGTTACAGTTAGGGTTAGGTTTAGGGTTAGTGTTAGAATAAGGGTAAGGGTTAGGGTTAGGGATAGGGTTAGTGTAAGGGTTAGGTTTAGGGTGAGTGTTAAGGTAGGATAAGTGTTAGGTTTAGGGTTAAGGTTAGGGTTAGGGTTAGGGTAAGGTAAGGGTTAGGATAGGGCTAGGGTTGGGTTTAGGATAAGGGTTAGGGTTAGGGTAAGGGTTAGGGTTAAGGTTAGGGTTAGGGTTAGGTTTAGGGTAAGGGTAAGGGTTACTGTTAGGTTTAGGGTTATGGTTAGGGTAAGGGTAAGGGTTAGGTTTAGTGTTAGGGTTAGGGTTAGGGTTAGGGAAAGGATAAGGTTTAGGGTTAAGGTTAGGTTTAGGGTTAGGGTTAGGGTTAAGTTTAGGGTTAGGGTTAGGGTAAGGGTAAGGGTTAAGGTTAGCGTTAGGGTCAGGGTAGAGGTTAGGGTAAGGGTAAGGGTTAGGATAAGGGTAAGGGTTAGGGTTAGGCTTAGGCTTAGGTGTTAGGGTTAGGTTTAGGGTTAGGTTTAATTTTGGGGTTAGGGTTAGGGTAAGGGTAAGGGTTATGGTTAGGGTTAGGTTAGTCTTAGTTTTAGGCTTAGGGTTCGGGTAATGGTAAGGGTTAGGGTTAGGGTTAGGTTTAAGGTTATGGTTAGGGTTAGGGTTAGGTTCAGGATTAGGGTTTGGGTAAGGGTAAGGGTTAGGGGTAGGTTTTGGGTTCGGGTTAAGGTTAGGATTAGGGTTAGGGTTAGTGTAAGAGTTAGGGTTAGGGTTAGGGTTAGGGTAAGGGTTAGGGTTAGGGTAAGGGTTAGGTTTAGGGTTAGGGTTAGGGTTAGGTTAAGGATTAGGGTTAGGGGTTACGGTCTCGTTAGGCTTCGGGTTAGGTTTTGGGTAAGTGTTAGGTTTAGGGTTAGGGTTAGGGTAGGTGTTAGGGTAAGGGTTAGGGTTAGGGTTAGGTTTAGGGTTGGGATTAAGGTTACGGTTAGGGTTAGGGTAAGGGCAAGGGTTAGGATTAGGGTTACGGTTAGGGCAATGGTAAGGGTTAGGGTTAGGGTTAGGGTTGGGGTTTGTGTTAGGGTTAGGGTTAGGGTTAGGTTTAGGGTAAGGGTAAGTGTTAGGATTAGGGTTAGGGTTTAGGTTTAAGTTTAGCTTTAGGATAAGGGTAAGGGTAAGGGTTAATGTTAGGGTTAGGGTTAGGGTTAGCTGTTAGGGTTAGGGTTAGGGTTAGGGTTAGGTTTAGGGTTAGGGTTAGATTTAGGGTTAGGGTTAGGGTAAGGGTAAGGGTTAGGGTTAGGGTAAGGCTTCAGGTTAGGGTTAGGGTTAGGGTTAGGGTAAGGGTAAGGGTTAGGGTTATGGTTTGGGTTAGAGTTAGGGGTAGGGTAAGGGTAAGGGTTAGGGTTAGGGTTAGGTTTAGGGTTAGGTTTAGCGTAAGGGTTAGGGTTAGGGTTTAGGGTTAGTGTTAGGGTTAGGTTAAGAGTTAGGGTTAGGTTAAGGTTTAGGTTTAAGTTTAGTGTTAGGATAAGGTTAGGGTTAATTGTAGTCTTAGGGTAAGGGTAAGGGTTAGGGTTAAGGTTAGGGTTAGGGTGATTTTTAGGGTTAGGTTTAGGGTAAGGGTAAGGGTTAGGGTTAGGGTTAAGGTTAAGGTTAGGGTTAGGGTTAGGGTTAGGGTAAGGGTTAGGGTTAGGATTAGGGTAAGGGTTAGGGTTAGGTTTAGGGTTAGGGTAAGAGTTAGGGGTAGGGTAAGGGCAAGGGTTAGGGTTAGGGTAAAGTTTAGGTTTAGGGTTAGGTTTATGCTAAGGGTAAAGTATGGTTGGGTTAGGGTTAGAGTAAGGGCAAGGTTTAGGTTTAGGGTTAGGGTAAAATTTAGGTTTAGGGTTAGGTTTAGGGTAAGGGTAAGGGGTAGGGTTAGGGTTAGGATTAAGGTTAAGGTTAGGGTTAGGGTTAGGGTTAAGGTTACGGTAAGGGTTAGGGTTAGGGTAAGGGTAAGGGTGAGGGTTAGGGTTACAGTTAGGCTAAGGGTTAGGGTTAGGGTTAGGGTTAGGGTAAGGGTAAGGGTTAGGGTTAGGGTTAGGGTTAAGTTTAGGGTTAGGGTGAGGGTAAGGGTAAGGTTTAAGCTTAGGTTTAGGGTTAGGGTTAGAGTAAGCGTAAAGGTTAGGGTTAGGGTTAGGGTTAGGGTAAGGGTAAGGGTTATGCTTAAGGTTAGGGTTAGGGTTAGGGTTAGGGTAAGGGTTAGGTTTAGGATTAGGGTTAGGGTTAGGATAAGGTTTTGTGTTAGGGTTAGGGTTAGGGTTAGGTTTAGGTTTACGGATAGGTAAGGGTAAGGGTTAGAGTTAGGATTAGGGTTAGGTTTAGTGTTGCAGTTAAGTTTAGGGTTAGGTTTAGAGTTAGGGTAAGTGTTAGGGTAAGGGTAAGGGTTAGGTTTAGGGTTAAGGTTAAGTGTTAGGGTTAGATTTAGATTAAGGTTAAGGGTTAGCGTTAGGGTTAGGGTTTGGGTAAGGGTTAGTTTTAGGGTTAGGGTTAGGTTTAGGGTTAGGGTTAGGGTAAGGGTAAAGGTTAGGGTTAGGGTTAGGGTTAAGGTTAGGGTTAGGGTTGGGGTTAAGGTTAGGATAAGGGAAAGGGTTAGGATTAGGGTTAGGAATAGAGAAATGATAGGGGTTAGGGTTAGGGTTAGTGTTAGGGTTAGGTTTAGGGTTAGGGTTACAGTAAGGTTTAGGGTTAGGGTTAGGGTTAGGTTTAGGGTAAGTGTTAGGGTTAGGGTTAGGGTTAGGGTTAGGGTAAGGATTAGGGTTAGGGTTAGGGTAAGGATAAGGGTTAAGGTTAGGATTAGGGTTAGGGTTAGGTTAGGGTTAGGGTCAGGGTTAGGGTTAGGGTTAAGGATAGCGGTAGCGTAAGGGTTAGGGTTAGGGTTAGGGTAAGGGTTAGGGTTTGGGTTAGGGTATGGATAAGGGTTAGGGTTAAGTTTAGGGTTAGGGTTAGGTTTAGGGTTTGGGTTAGGGTTAGGTTTAGGGTAAGGGTATGATTTAGGGTTAGGGGTAGGGTTAGGGTTAAGGTTAGGGTTAGGGTTAGCGTTAGGGTTAAGGTAAGGGTTAGGGTTAGGGTTAGGGTAAGGTTTAGGTTTAGGGTTAGGGTTTGGGTTAGAGTTATGTTTAGGGTTAGGGTAAGGGTAAGGATTAGGGTTAGGGTTAGGGTTAGGTTAAGGATTAGGGTTAGGGCTTAGGGTTAGGGTTAGGGTTAGGGTAAGGATTATGTTTAGAATTAGCGTAAGGGTTAGGTTAGGGTATGGGTTAAGTTTAGGGTTAGGGTGAAAGTAAGATTAAGGGTTAGGGTTAGGGTTAGGGTTAGGATAAGTGTTCTGGTTAGGGTTAGGGTTAGGGTAAGGGTAAACTTTAGGGTTAGGGTTAGGGTTATGGGTTAGGGTTATGGTTAGGGTTAGGTTTACGGTAAGGGCAAGGGGTAGGTTTAGGGTTAGGGTTAGGTTTAGGGGTAGGGTTAGGGTTAGTTTTAGGGTTAGGGTTAGGGTAAGGGTAAGGTTTAGGTTTAGAGTTAGGGTTAGGGTAAGGGTAAGGGTTGGGTTAGGTTTAGGTTTAGGGTTAGTGCAAGGGTAAGGGTTAGATTTAGGGTTAGGGTTATGGTTAGGGTAAGGGTAAGGGTTAGGGTTAGGGTTAGGGTTAGGTTTAGGGTTAGGGTTAGGTTAGGGTAAGGGTTAGGGTTAGGGTTAGGGTAAGGGATAGGGTTAGGTTTAGGGTAAGGTTTAGAGTTAGGTTTAGGGTTAGGGTAAGGGTAAGGATTAAGGTTAGGGTTAGGGTTACGTTAAGGGTTAGTGTTAGGGGTTAGGGTTAGGGTTAGGGTAAGGATTAGGGTTAGGATTAGGGTAAGGTTTAGGGTTAGGGTATGAGTTAAGTTTAGGATTAGGGTGAGAGTAAGGGTAAGGGTTAGGGTTAGGGTAGGGTTAGGATAAGTGTTCTGGTTAGGGTTAGGGTTAGGGTAAGGGTAAAGTTTAGGGTTAGGGTTATGGGTTAGGGTTATGGTTAGGGTTAGGTTTAGGTTTAGGGTTAGGGTTAGGTTTAGGGTAAGGGTATGATTTAGGGTTAGGGTTAGGGTAAGTGTTAAGGTTAGGGTTAGGGTTAGCTTTAGGGTTTGGGTAAGGGTTAGGGTTAGGGTTAGGGTAAGGGTTAGGCTTAGGGTTAGGGTTTGGGTTAGAGTTAGGTTTAGGGTTAGGGTAAGAGTAAGGGTTAGGGTTAGGGTTAGGGTTAGGTTAAGGGTTAGGTTTAGGGGTTAGGGTTAGTGTTAGGGTTAGGTTTAGGGTAAGGGTTAATGTTAGGTTTAGGGTAACGGTTAGGGTTAGGGTCAGTGTAAGGGTAAGTGTTAGGTTTCGGTTAGGTTTAGGGTAAGTGTTAGGGTAAGGGTTAGGGTTAGGGTTAGGTCTAGAATATGGGTTAAGTTTAGGGTTAGGGTTAGGGCAAGGATAAGGGTTAGGGTTAGGGTTAGGGTTAGGGTAAGTGTTCTGGTTAGGGTTAGGGTTAGGGTAAGGATAAAGGTTAGTATTAGGGTTATGGGTTAGGGTTAGGGTTAGGTTTAGGGTAAGGGCAAGGGTTAGGTTTAGGCTGAGGGTTAGTTTTAGGGTTAGGGTTAGGGTTAGGTTTAGGGTTAGGTTTAGGGTTAGGGTTAGGGTAAGGGTAATGGTTAGGGTTAGAGTTAGTGTTAGGGTAAGGGTAAGGGTTAGGGTTAGGTTTAGGGTTAGGGTTAGAGTTAGGTTTAGGGTTAGGGTAAGGGTAAGGGTTAGGGTTAGGGTTAGACTAAGGGTTATTGTTAGAGTTAGGGTTAGGGTTAGCGTAAGTGTTAGGGTTAGGGTTAAGATTAGGCTAAGTGTTAGGTTAACATTTAATTTTAGGATTAGGTTTAGGGTTGGGGTTAAGGTTAGGGTCAGGTTTAGGGTATGGTTAAGGTTAGGGTTAGGATTAGGGTGAGGGTAAGTGTTAGGGTTAGGGTTAGGGTTAGGTTTAGGGATAGGGTAAGGGTAAGGGTAAGGGTTAGTTTTAGGGTTAGGGGTTAGGGTTAGGTTTAGGGTTAGGGTTAGGATTAGGATTAGGGTAAGTGTAAGGTTTAGGGTTAGGGTTAGGGTTAGGTGTAGAGTAAGGGTAAGGGTTAGGGTTAGGGTTAGGTTTAGGGTTAGGGTAAGTGTAAGGGTTAGGGTTAGGGTTATGGTTAGAGTAAGGGTTAGGGTTAGGGTTAGGGTTAGGGTAAGGTCAAGGGTTAGGGTTAGGGTTAGGGTTAAGGTCCGGTTTAGGGTTAGGTTTAGGGTTAGGTTTAGAGTTAGTTTTAGGGTAAGGGAAGGGTTAGGGTTAGGGTTAGGGTTAGAGTCAGGTTTAGGGTTAGGGTAAGAGTAAGGGTTAGGGTTATGGTTAGGGTTAGGATAAGGTTGAGGGTTAGGGGTTAGGGTTAGGGTTAGTGTTAGGGTTAGGGTAAGGGTTAACGTTAGGTTTAGGGTAAGGGTTTTGGTTAGGGTTTGGGTAAGGGTAAGTGTTAGGTTTAGGGTTAGGTTTAGGGTAAGTGTTAGGGTAAGGGTTAGGGTTAGGGTTATGTTTAGAGTATGGGTTAAGTTTAGGTTTAGGGTTAGGGTAAGGGTAAGGGTTAGGGTTAGGTTTAGGGTAAGTGTTCTGGTTAGGGTTAGGGTTAGGGTAAGGATAAAGGTTAGTTTTAGGGTTATGGGTTAGGGTTAGGTTTAGGTTAAGGGTAAGGTCAAGGGTTAGGTTTAGGCTTAGGGTTAGCTTTAGGGTTAGGGTTAGGGTTAGGTTTAGGGTTAGGTTTAGGGTTATGGTTAGGGTAAGGGTAATGTTTAGGGTTAGAGTTAGGGTTAGGGTAAGGGTAAGGGTTAGCGTTAGGTTTAGGGTTAGGGTTAGAGTTAGGTTTAGGCCTAGGGTAACGGTAAGATTAGGGTTAGGTTTTGGGTTAGTATTAGGTCAAGGGTTAGGGTTAGGGTTAGGGTTAGGGTAAGGGTAAGGGTTAGGGTTAGGGTTAGACTAAGGTTTATTGTTAGAGTTAGGGTTAGGGTTAGCGTAAGTGTTAGGGTTAGGGTTAAGGTTAGGCTAAGTGTTAGGTTAAGAGTTAGTGTTAGGGTTAGGTTTAGGGTTGGGGTTAAGGTTAGGGTCAAGTTTAGGGTAAGGGTAAGGTTAGGGTTAGGATTAGGGTGAGGGTAAGTGTTAGGGTTAGTGTTAGGGTTAGGGTTAGGGTAAGGGTAAGGGTTAGGGTTAGGGTTAGTATTAGGGTTAGGAGTTAGGTTTAGGTTTAGGGTTAGGTTTATGGTTAGGGTTAGGGTTAGGGTTAGATTTAGGGTTAGGGTAAGGGTAAGTGTAAGGGTTAATTTTAGGGTTAGGGTTATGGTTATGGTTGAGGTTAGGGTTAGGATTAGGATTAGGGTAAGTGTAAGGTTTAGGGTTAGGTTTAGGGTTAGGTGTAGGGTAAGGGTAAGGGTTAGGGTTAGGGTTAGGTTTAGGTTTATGGTTAGGGTAAGTGCAAGGGTTAGGGTTAGGGTTAGGGTTAGAGTAAGGGTTAGGGTTAGGGTTAGGGTAAGGTCAAGGTTTAGGTTTAGGGTTAGGGTTAAGTTAAGGTTTAGGGTTAGGTTTAGGGTTAGGTTTAGAGTTAGGTTTAGGGTAAGGGTAAGGGTTAGTGTTAGGGTGAGGGTGAGGGTTAAGTTTAGGGTTAGGGTTAGGGTAAGTGTTAGGGTTAGGGTTAGAGTAAGGGTTAGGGTTAGGGTTAGGGTTAGAGTTAGGTTTAGGGTTAGGGTAAGGGTAAGGATTAGGGTTAGGTTTAGGGTTAGGTTAGGGTTAGAATAAGGGTTATGGTTAGGGTTAGGGTAAGGGTTAGGGTTAGGGTTAGGGTTAGGGTTAGAGTTAGGTTTAGGGTTAGGGTAAGGGTAAGGATTAGGGTTAGGCTTAGGGTTAGGTTAGGGTTAGTGTTAGGGTTAGGGTTAGGGTAAGGATTAGGGTTAGGATTAGGGTTAGGTTTAGGGTTAGGGTATGGGTTAAGTTTAGGATTAGGGTGAGAGTAAGGGTAAGGGTTAGGGTTAGGGTTAGGGTTAGGATAAGTGTTCTGGTTAGGCTTAGGGTTAGGGTAAGGGTAAAGTTTAGGGTTAGGGTTAGGGTTATGGGTTAGGGTTATGGCTAGGGTTAGGTTTAGGTTTAGAGTTAGGGTTAGGTTTAGGGTAAGGGTATGATTTAGGGTTAGGGTTAGGGTTAGGGTTAGGGTAAGGGTTAGGTTTGGGGTTAGGGTTTGGGTTAGAGTTAGGTTTAGGGTTAGGGTAAGAGTAAGGGTTAGGTTTAGGATTAGGGTTAGGTTAAGGGTTAGGGTTAGGGGTTAGGGTTAGGGTTAGGGTTAGGGTAAGGGTTAATGTTAGGATTAGGGTAAGGGTTAGGTTTAGGGTTAGGGTAAGGGTAAGTGTTAGGTTTAGGGTAAGTGTTAGGGTAAGGTTTAGTGTTAAGGTTAGGTTTAGAGTATGGGTTAAGTTTAGGGTTAGGGTTAGGGTAAGGGTAAGGGTTAGGGTTAGGGTTAGGGTAAGTGTTCTGGTTAGGGTTAGGGTTAGGGTAAGGATAAAGGTTAGCTTTAGGGTTATGGGTTAGGGATAGGGTTAGGTTTAGAGTAAGGGCAAGTGTTAGGTTTAGGCTTAGGGTTAGTTTGAGAGTTAGGGTTAGGTTTAGGTTTAGGGTTAGGTTTAGGGTTAGGGTTAGGGTAAGGGTAATGGTTAGGGTTAGAGTTAGGGTTAGGATAAGGGTAAGGGTTAGGTTTAGGTTTAGGTTTAGGGTTAGAGTTAGGTTTAGGGTTAAGGTAATGGTAAGTTAGGGTTAGGTTTTGGGTTAGTGTTAGGTCAAGGGTTAGGGTTAGGGTAAGGGTTAGGGTTAGGGTTAGGGTAAGGGTAAGGGTTAAGGTTAGGGTTAGACTAAGGGTTATTGTTAGAGTTATGGTTAGGTTTAGCGTAAGTGTTAGGGTTAGGGTTAAGGTTAGGCTAAGTGTTAGGTTAAGAGTTAGTGTTAGGGTTAGGTTTAGGGTTGGGGTTAAATTTAGGGTCAGGTTTAGGGTAAGGGTAAGGTTAGGGTTAGGATTAGGGTGAGGGTAAGTGTTAGGGTTAGGGTTAGGGTTAGGGTAAGGGTAAGGGTTAGGTTTAGGGTTAGTTTTAGGGTTAGGGGTTAGGGTTAGGATTAGGGTTAGGTTTATGGTTAGAGTTAGGGTAAGGGTTAGGGTTAGGTTTAGGGTTAGAGTAAGGGTAATGGTAAGGGTTAATTTTAGGGTTAGGGTTAGGGTTATGGTTGAGGTTAGGGTTAGGATTAGGATTAGGGTAGGTGTAATGTTTAGGGTTAGGTTTAGGGTTAGGGTTAGGTGTAGGGTAAGAATAAGGGTTAGGGTTAGGATTAGGATTAGGGTAAGTGTAAGGTTTAGGGTTAGGGTTAGGGTTAGGTGTAGAGTAAGGGTAAGGGTTAGGGTTAGGGTTAGGGTTAGGTTTAGGGTTAGGGTAAGTGTAAGGGTTAGGGTTAGGGTTAGGGTTAGAGTAAGGGTTAGGGTTAGGGTTAGGGTTAGGGTAAGGTCAAGGGTTAGGGTTAGGGTTAGGGTTAAGGTCCGGTTTAGGGTTAGGTTTAGGGTTAGGTTTAGAGTTAGTTTTAGGGTAAGGGAAGGGTTAGGGTTAGGGTTAGGGTTAGAGTTAGGTTTAGGGTTAGGGTAAGTGTAAGGATTAGGGTTAGGGTTAGGGTTAGGTTAAGGTTTAGGGTTAGGGTTAGGGTTAGAGTTAGGTTTAGGGTTAGGGTAAGAGTAAGGGTTAGGGTTATGGTTAGGGTTAGGATAAGGTTGAGGGTTAGGGGTTAGGGTTAGGGTTAGTGTTAGGGTTAGGGTAAGGGTTAACGTTAGGTTTAGGGTAAGGGTTTTGGTTAGGGTTTGGGTAAGGGTAAGTGTTAGGTTTAGGGTTAGGTTTAGGGTAAGTGTTAGGGTAAGGGTTAGGTTTAGGGTTATGTTTAGAGTATGGGTTAAGTTTAGGTTTAGGGTTAGGGTAAGGGTAAGGGTTAGGGTTAGGTTTAGGGTAAGTGTTCTGGTTAGGGTTAGGGTTAGGGTAAGGATAAAGGTTAGTTTTAGGGTTATGGGTTAGGGTTAGGTTTAGGTTAAGGGTAAGGTCAAGGGTTAGGTTTAGGCTTAGGGTTAGCTTTAGGGTTAGGGTTAGGGTTAGGTTTAGGGTTAGGTTTAGGGTTATGGTTAGGGTAAGGGTAATGTTTAGGGTTAGAGTTAGGGTTAGGGTAAGGGTAAGGGTTAGCGTTAGGTTTAGGGTTAGGGTTAGAGTTAGGTTTAGGCCTAGGGTAACGGTAAGATTAGGGTTAGGTTTTGGGTTAGTATTAGGTCAAGGGTTAGGGTTAGGGTTAGGGTTAGTGTAAGGGTAAGGGTTAGGGTTAGGGTTAGACTAAGGTTTATTGTTAGAGTTAGGGTTAGGGTTAGCGTAAGTGTTAGGGTTAGGGTTAAGGTTAGGCTAAGTGTTAGGTTAAGAGTTAGTGTTAGGGTTAGGTTTAGGGTTGGGGTTAAGGTTAGGGTCAGGTTTAGGGTAAGGGTAAGGTTAGGGTTAGGATTAGGGTGAGGGTAAGTGTTAGGGTTAGTGTTAGGGTTAGGGTTAGGGTAAGGGTAAGGGTTAGGGTTAGGGTTAGTATTAGGGTTAGGGTTAGGAGTTAGGGTTAGGTTTAGGGTTAGGTTTATGGTTAGGGTTAGGGTTAGGGTTAGATTTAGGGTTAGGGTAAGGGTAAGTGTAAGGGTTAATTTTAGGGTTAGGGTTATGGTTATGGTTGAGGTTAGGGTTAGGATTAGGATTAGGGTAAGTGTAAGGTTTAGGGTTAGGTTTAGGGTTAGGTGTAGGGTAAGGGTAAGGGTTAGGGTTAGGGTTAGGTTTAGGTTTATGGTTAGGGTAAGTGCAAGGGTTAGGGTTAGGGTTAGGGTTAGAGTAAGGGTTAGGGTTAGGGTTAGGGTAAGGTCAAGGTTTAGGGTTAGGGTTAGGGTTAAGTTAAGGTTTAGGGTTAGGTTTAGGGTTAGGTTTAGAGTTAGGTTTAGGGTAAGGGTAAGGGTTAGTGTTAGGGTAAGGGTGAGGGTTAAGTTTAGGGTTAGGGTTAGGGTAAGGGTTAGGGTTAGGGTTAGAGTAAGGGTTAGGGTTAGGGTTAGGGTTAGAGTTAGGTTTAGGGTTAGGGTAAGGGTAAGGATTAGGGTTAGGTTTAGGGTTAGGTTAGGGTTAGGATAAGGGTTATGGTTAGGGTTAGGGTAAGGGTTAGGGTTAGGGTTAGGGTTAGGGTTAGAGTTAGGTTTAGGGTTAGGGTAAGGGTAAGTATTAGGGTTAGGCTTAGGGTTAGGTTAGGGTTAGTGTTAGGGTTAGGGTTATGGTAAGGATTAGGGTTAGGATTAGGGTAAGGTTTAGGGTTAGGGTATGGGTTAAGTTTAAGATTAGGGTGAGAGTAAGGGTAAGGGTTAGGGTTAGGGTTAGGGTTAGGATAAGTGTTCTGGTTAGGCTTAGGGTTAGGGTAAGGGTAAAGTTTAGGGTTAGGGTTAGGGTTATGGGTTAGGGTTATGGCTAGGGTTAGGTTTAGGTTTAGAGTTAGGGTTAGGTTTAGGGTAAGGGTATGATTTAGGGTTAGGGTTAGGGTTAGGGTTAGGGTAAGGGTTAGGTTTGGGGTTAGGGTTTGGGTTAGAGTTAGGTTTAGGGTTAGGGTAAGAGTAAGGGTTAGGTTTAGGATTAGGGTTAGGTTAAGGGTTAGGGTTAGGGGTTAGGGTTAGGGTTAGGGTTAGGGTAAGGGTTAATGTTAGGATTAGGGTAAGGGTTAGGTTTAGGGTTAGGGTAAGGGTAAGTGTTAGGTTTAGGGTAAGTGTTAGGGTAAGGTTTAGTGTTAAGGTTAGGTTTAGAGTATGGGTTAAGTTTAGGGTTAGGGTTAGGGTAAGGGTAAGGGTTAGGGTTAGGGTTAGGGTAAGTGTTCTGGTTAGGGTTAGGGTTAGGGTAAGGATAAAGGTTAGCTTTAGGGTTATGGGTTAGGGATAGGGTTAGGTTTAGGGTAAGTGCAAGTGTTAGGTTTAGGCTTAGGGTTAGTTTGAGAGTTAGGGTTAGGGTTAGGTTTAGGGTTAGGTTTAGGGTTAGGGTTAGGGTAAGGGTAATGGTTAGGGTTAGAGTTAGGGTTAGGATAAGTGTAAGGGTTAGGTTTAGGTTTAGGGTTAGGGTTAGAATTAGGTTTAGGGTTAAGGTAATGGTAAGATTAGGGTTAGGTTTTGGATTAGTGTTAGGTCAAGGGTTAGGGTTAGGGTTAGGGTAAGGGTTAGGGTTAGGGTTAGGGTAAGGGTAAGGGTTAAGGTTAGGGTTAGACTAAGGGTTATTGTTAAAGTTATGGTTAGGTTTAGCGTAAGTGTTAGGGTTAGGGTTAAGGTTAGGCTAAGTGTTAGGTTAAGAGTTAGTGTTAGGGTTAGGTTTAGGGCTGGGGTTAAATTTAGGGTCAGGTTTAGGGTAAGGGTAAGGTTAGGGTTAGGATTAGGGTGAGGGTAAGTGTTAGGGTTAGGGTTAGGGTTAGGGTAAGGGTAAGGGTTAGGTTTAGGGTTAGTTTTAGGTTTAGGGGTTAGGGTTAGGATTAGGGTTAGGTTTATGGTTAGAGTTAGGGTAAGGGTTAGGGTTAGGTTTAGGGTTAGAGTAAGGGTAAGGGTAAGGGTTAATTTTAGGGTTAGGGTTAGGGTTATGGTTGAGGTTAGGGTTAGGATTAGGATTAGGGTAGGTGTAATGTTTAGGGTTAGGTTTAGGGTTAGGGTTAGGTGTAGGGTAAGAATAAGGGTTAGGGTTAGGGTTAGGGTTAGGGTTAGGGATAGGTTTAGGGTTAGGGTAAGTGTAAGGGTTAGGGTTAGGGTTAGTTTTGGAGTAAGGGTTAGGGTTAGGGTTAGGGTAAGGACAAGGGTTAGGGTTAGGGTTAGGGTTAAGGTTAGGTATAGGGTTAGGTTTAGAGTTAGGTTTAGGGTAAGGGTAAGGGTTAGGGTTAGGGTTAGGTTTAAGTTTAGTGTTAGGATTAGAGTTAGGGTAAGTGTTAGGGTTAGGGTTAGGGTAAGGGTTAGGGTTAGGGTTAGGGTTAGAGTTAGGTTTAGGGTTAGGGTAAGGGTAAGGATTAGGGTTAGGGTTAGGGTTAGGTTAAGGTTTAGGGTTAGGGCATAGGGTTAGGGTTAGTGTTTGGGTAAGGATTAGGGTTAGGATTAGGGTAAGGTTTAGGGTTAGGCTATGGGTTAAGTTTAGGGTTAGGGTGAGAGTAAGGGTAAAGGTTAGGGTTAGGGTTAGGATAAGTGTTCTGGTTAGGGTTAGGGTTAGGGTAAGGCTAAACTTTAGGGTTAGGGTTAGGGTTATCGGTTAGGGTTATGGTTAGGGTTAGGTTTAGGGTAAGGGCAAGGGGTAGGTTAAGGGTTAGGGTTAGGTTTAGGGTTAGGGTTAGGGTTAGTTTTAGGGTTAGGGTTAGGGTAAGGGTAAGGTTTAGGTTTAGAGTTAGGGTTAGGGTAAGGGTAAGGGTTGGGTTAGGTTTAGGTTTAGGGTTAGTGTAAGGGTAAGGGTTAGATTTAGGGTTAGGCTTATGGTTAGGGTAAGGGTAAGGGTTAGGGTTAGGGTTAGGGTTAGGTTTAGGGTTAGGGTTAGGTTTAGGGTAAAGGTTAGTGTTAGGGTAAGGGTAAGGGTTAGGATTAGGGTTAGGGTTAGGGTTAGAGTTAGGTTTAGGGTTAGGGTAAGGGTAAGGATTAGGGTTAGGGTTAGGGTTAGGTTATGGGTTAGGGTTAGGGGTTACGGTTATGGTTAGGGATAGGGTAAGGATTAGGGTTAGGATTACGGTAAGGTTTAGGGTTAGGGTATGGGTTAAGTTTAGGATTAGGGTGAGAGTAAGGGTAAGTGTTAGGGTTAGGGTTAGGGTTAGGATAAGTGTTCTGGTTAGGGTTAGGGTAAGGGTAAAGTTTAGGGTTAGGGTTAGGGTTATGGGTTAGGGTTATGGTTAGGGTTAGGTTTAGGGTTAGGTTTAGGGTAAGGGCAAGGGGTAGGTTTAGGGTTAGGGTTAGGTTTAGGGTTAGGATTAGGGTTAGTTTTAGGGTTAGCGTTAGGGTAAGGGTAAGGTTTAGTTTTAGAGTTAGGGTTAGGGTAAGGGTAAGGGTTGGGTTAGGTTTAGGTTTAGGGTTAGTGTTAGGGTAAGGGTTAGATTTAGGGTTAGGGTTATGGTTAGGGTAAGGTTAAGGGTTAGGGTTAAGGTTAGGGTTAGGTTTAGGGTTAGGGTTAGAGTTAAGGTTAGGGTTAGGGTAAGGGTTAGGGTTGTTTAGGATTAGGGTTAGGGTTAGGGAAAGTTTAAGGGTTAGGGTTAGGTTTAGGGTTAGGGTTAGGGTGAAGGTAAGGGTTAAGTTTAGGGTTAGGGTTAGCTTTAGGGTTATTGTTAGGGTTAGTATTATGGTAAGTATAAGTGTTAGGGTTAAGTTTAGCGTTAGGGTTAGAGTTAGGGTTAGGTTTCAATTTAGGGTTAGGGTGTGCGTAAGGGTAAGGGTTAGGGTTAGGTTTAGGGTTAAAGTTAGGGTTAGGGTAAGGTTAAGGGTTAGGGTTAGGTTTAGGGTTAGTTTTAGGGTTAGTGTAAAGGAAAGGGTTAGGGTTAGGGTTAGGGTTAGGGTAAGGGTAAGGGTTAGGATTAGTGTTACGTTTAGGGTAAGGGTAAGTTTAAGGGTTAGGGTTAGGGTTAGGGTTAGGTGTAGTGTAAGGGTAAGGGTTATGGTTAGGGTTAGGTTTAGGGTTAGGGTAAGTGTAAGGTTTAGGGTTAGGGTTAGGGTTAGAGTAATGGTTAGGGTTAGGGTTAGGGTTTGTTTTAGGTCAAGGGTCAGGGTTAGGGTTAGGGTTAAAGTTAGGTTTAGGGTTAGGTTTAGGGTTAGGTTTAGAGTTAGGTTTAGGGTAAGGGTTAGGGTTAGGGTTAGGGTTAAGGTTAGAGTTAGGGTTAGGCTTAGGGTAAGGGTTAGGATTAGGGTAAGGGTTAGGGTTAGGGTTAGGGTTAGAGTTAGGTCAAGGGTTAGGGTAAGGGTAAGGGTTAGGGTTAGGGTTAGTGTTAGGTTAAGGGTTAGGGTTAGGGGTTAGTGTTAGTTTTAGAGTTAGGATTAGGGTAAGGATTAGGGTTAGGATTAGGGTAAGGGTTAGGGTTATGGTTAGGGTTAGGTTTAGGGTAAAGGTTAGAGTAATTGTTAGGGTTAGGGTTAGGTTTAGGCTATGGGTTAAGTTTAGGGTTAGGGTGAGGGTAAGGGTAAGGGTTAGGGTTATGGTTAGGGTTAGGATAAGTGTTTTGCTTAGGGTTAGGGTTAGGGTAAGGGTAAAGTTTAGGGTTTGGGTTAGGGTTATGGGTTAGGGTTATGATTAGGGTTAGGTTTAGGGTTAGGGTTAGGGTTAGGGTTAGGGTAAGGGCAAGGGTTAGGTTAGAGTTAGGTTTAGGGTTAGGGAAAGGGTAAGGATTAGGGTTAGGGTTAGGGTAAGGATTATGGTTAGGATTAGGGTAAGGGTTAGGTTAGGGTATGGGTTAAGTTTAGGGTTAGGGTGAGAGTAAGGGTAAGGGTTAGGGTTAGGGTTAGAGTTAGGATAAGTGTTCTGGTTAGGGTTAGGGTTAGGGTAAGGGTAAACTTTAGGGTTAGGGTTAGGGTTATGGGTTAGGGTTATTTTTAGGGTTAGGTTTACGGTAAGGGCAAGGGGTACGTTTAGGGTTAGGGTTAGGTTTAGGGGTAGGGTTAGGGTTAGTTTTAGGGTTAGGGTTAGGGTTAGGGTAAGGGTAAGGTTTAGGTTTAGAGTTAGGGGTAGGGTAAGGGTAAGGGTTGGGTTAGGTTTAGGTTTAGGGTTAGTGTAAGGGTAAGGGTTAGATTTAGGGTTAGGGTTATGGTTAGGGTAAGGGTAAGGGTTAGGGTTAGGGTTAGGTTTAGGGTTAGGGTTAGGATTAGGGTAAGGGTTAGGGTTAGGGTTAGGGTAAGGGATAGGGTTAGGGTTAGGGTAAGGTTTAGAGTTAGGTTTAGGGTTAGGGTAAGGGTACGGATTAGGGTTAGGGTTAGGGTTAGGGTTAGG
The DNA here is from genome assembly GCA_024803745.1 of Megascapheus bottae. Lineage (NCBI taxonomy): Eukaryota > Metazoa > Chordata > Mammalia > Rodentia > Geomyidae > Megascapheus > Megascapheus bottae. The sequence goes on along the minus strand of JANJXV010001028.1, from coordinate 139,611 downwards.
GTAAGGATTAGGGTTAGGATTAGGGTAAGGTTAAGGGTTAGGGTATGAGTTAAGTTTAGGATTAGGTTGAGAGTAAGGGTAAGGGTTAGGGTATGAGTTAAGTTTAGGATTAGGTTGAGAGTAAGGGTAAGGGTTAGGGTTAGGGTAGGTTTAGGATAAGTGTTCTGGTTAGGGTTAGGGTTAGGGTAAGGGTAAAGTTTAGGGTTAGGATTAGGGTAAGGTTTAGGGTTAGGGTATGAGTTAAGTTTAGGATTAGGGTGAGAGTAAGGGTAAGGGTTAGGTTTAGGGTTAGGGTTAGGTTTAGCTTAAGGGTTAGGGTTAGGTTCAGGGTAAGAGTAAGGTTTAGGGTTAGGGTTACGGTTACGGTTATGGTAAGGGTAAGAGTTAGGGTTAGGGTTAGGGTTATGGTTAGGTTTAGGGTTAGGATAAGAGTAAGGGTTAGGGTTAGGGTTTGGGTAAGGGTTAGGGTTAGGGTTAGGTTTAGGGTAGATGTTAGGGTTAGGGTTAAGATTAGGGTAAGGGTTAGGGTTAGGGTTAGGGTTAGGGTTAGGGTTATGTTATGGGTAAGGGTTGGATTAGTGTTAGGTTTAGGGTTAGGGTAAGATTTAGGGTTAGGTTTAGGGTTAGGGTTATGTGTAGGGTAAGGGTAAGGGTTAGGGTTAGGGTTAGGGTTAGGGTTAGGTTTAGGGTTAGGGTAAGTGTAAGGGTTATGGTTAGGGTTAGGGTTAGATTAGGGGTTAGAGTTAGGTTTAGGGTAAGGGCAAGGGTTAGGGTAGGGTTAGGGTTAAGGTTAGGTTAAGGGTTAGGTTTAGGGTTAGGTTTAGGGTTAGGTTTAGGGTAAGGGTAATGGTTAGGGTTAGGGTTAGGTTTAGGGTTAAGATTAGGGTTAGGGTTAGGGTTAGGGTAAGGGTTAGGGTTAGGGTAAGGGTTAGGGTTAGGGTTAGGGTTAGGGTTAGAGTTACGTTTAGGGTTAGGGTAAGGGTTAGGGTTAGGGTTAGGTTAAGTGTTAGGGTTACGGGTTAGGGTTAGTGTTAGGGTTAGGTTTAGGGTTAGGTTTAGGGTTAGGGTTAGGGTTAGGTTTAGGGTTAGGGTTAGAATAAGGGTAAGGGTTAGGGTTAGGGTTAAGTTTAGGTTAAGGGTTAGGGGTAGGTTTAGGGTAAAGGTAACGTTTAGGTTTAGGGTAAGGGTAAGTGTTAGGGTTAGTGTTAGGTTTAGGATTAGGGTTAGGGTACGTGTTAGGGTTAGGATTAGGGTTAGGTTTAGTGTTGGGGGGAGGTTAGGGTTAGGGTTAGGGTAAGGGTTAGGGTTAGGGTTAGGGTTAGGTTAAGTGTTAGGGCAAGGGTAAGGTTTAGGGTTTGGTTTGGGGTTATGGTAAGGGTAAGGGTTAGGGTTAGGGTTAGGTTTAGGTTTAGGGAAGGTTTAGGGTTAGAGTTAGGGTTAGGGTTAGGGTTAGAGTAAGGGTTACTGTTAGGATTAGGGTAAGGGTTAGGGTTAGGTTTAGGGTTAGGGTAAGTGTAAGTGTTAGGGTTAAGGTTAGATTTAGGGTAAGTGTTAGGATAAGGGTTAGGGTTAGGGTTAGGTTTAAGGTATGGGTTAAGTTTAGGGTTAGGGTAAGGTAAGGGTTAGGGTTAGGGTGAGGGTTAGGGTAAGTGTTCCGGTTAGGGTTAGGGTTAGAGTAAGGATAAAGGTTAGGGTTAGGGTTAGGGTTATGGGTTAGGGTTAGAGTTAGGGTTAGGGTTAGGGTTAGGGTTAGGTTTAGGGTAAGGGCAATTGTTAGTTTTATGGTTAGGGTTTGGTTTAGGGTTAGTGTTAGGGTTAGGTTTATTGTTAGGTTAAGGGTTAGGGTTAGGGTAAGGGTAAGGTTTAGGGTTAGAGTAGGGTTAGGGTAAGGTCAGGGTTAGGGTTAGGTTTAGGGTTAGGGTTAGGGTTAAGGTAAGGGTTAGGGTTAAGGTTAGGTTTAGGGTTAGGGTTAGGGTAAGGTTAAGGGTTAGGGTTAAGTTTAGGGTTAGGGTTAGGGTAAATGTAAGGGTTAAGTTTAGGGTTAGGGTTAGGTTTAGGTTTAGGGTCAGGGTTATGGTAAGGATAAGGGTTACGGTTAAGTTTAGGGTTAGGGTTAGAGTTAGGGTTAGGTTTAAGGTTAGGGTTAGAGTGTGGGTAAGGGTAAGGGTTAGGGTTAGGTTTAGGATTAGGGTTTGGGTTACGGTTAGGGTTAGGGTTAAGGTAAGGGTAATGTTAGGGTTAGGTTTAGGGTTAGTTTTAGGTTAAGGGTTAGGTTTAGGGATTAGGGTTAGGGTTAGGGTAAGGGTAAGGGTTAGGTTTCGGGTAAGGGTTAGGGTTAGGCTAAGGGTTATTGTTAGACTTAGGGTTAGGGTTAGGGTAAGTGTTAGGGTAGGGTTAGGATTAGGGTTAGGGTTAAGGTTAGGTTTAGGGTTAGGGTTAGGGTTAGGGTAAGGGTTAGGGTTAGGCTAAAGGTTAGGGTTAGGGTTAGGGTTAGAGTTAGGCTAAGTGTTAGGGTTAGGGTTAGGCTAAGGGTTATAGTTAGAGTTAGGGTTAGGATTAGGGTAAGTGTTAGGGTTAGGGTTAGGGTTAGGGTTAGGCTAAGTGTTAAGGTAAATGTTAGTGTTAGGGTTAGTTTTAAGGTTGGTGTTAAGGTTAGGGTTAGGTTTAGGGTAAGGGTAAGGGTTAGGGTTAGGATTAGGGTGAGGGTAAGTGTTAGGGTTAGGGTTAGGGTAAGGGTAAGGGTTAGGGTTAGGGTTAGGGTTAGTTTTAGGGTTAGGGGTTAGGGTTAGGGTTAGGGTTAGGTTTAGGTTTAGGGTTAGGGTAACGGTAAGGGTTAGGGTTAGGGTTAGGTTTAGGTTTAGGGTTATGGTAAGGGAAAGGGTTAATTGTAGGGTTAGGGTTAGGGTTAGGGTTAGGGTTAGGATTAGGATTAGGATTAGGGTAAGTGTAAGGTTTAGGGTTAGGGTTAGGGTTAGGTGTAGGGTAAGGGTAAGGGTTAGGGTTAGGGTTAGGGTTAGGGGTAGGGTTAGGTTTAGGGTTAGGGTAAGTGTAAGGGTTAGGGTTAGGGTTAGGGTTAGAGTACGGGTTAGGATTAGGGTAAGAGTTAGGGTTAGCGTTATGTTTAGTGTAAGAGTAAGGGTTAGGATTAGTGTTAGGTTTAGGGTAAGGGTAAGGTTTAGGGTAAGGGTTAGGGTTAGGGTTAGGTGTAAGGTAAGGGTAACGGTTAGGGTTAGGGTTAGTGTTAGGGTTAGGTTTAGGTTTAGGGTAAGTGTAAGGGTTAGGGTTAGAGTTAGGTTTAGGGTTAGGGTTAGGGTAAGGTCAAGGGTTAGGTTTAGGGTTAGGGTTAAAGTTAGGTTTAGGGTTAGGTTTATGGTAAGGGTAAGGGTTAGGGTTAGGGTTAAGGTTAGGGTTAGGGTTAGGGTTATGGTAAGGATTAGGGTTAGGGTTAGGGTAAGTGTTAGGGTTAGGGTTCGGGTTAGGGTTCGGGTAAGAGTGAGTGTTAGGGTAAGGATTAGGGTTAGGGTTAGTTTTAGGTTATGGGTTAAGTTTAGGGTTAGGCTGAGGGTAAGGGTAAGGGTTAGGATTAGGGTTAGGGTAAGTGTTCTGGTTAGGGTTAGGGTAAGAGTAAAGTTTAGGGTTTGGGTTAGGGTTATTGGTTAGGGTTATGGTTAGGATTAGGGTTAGGGTTAGGTTTAGGGTAAGGGCAAGGTTTAGGTTTAGGGTGAGGGTTATGTTTAGGGTTAGGGTTAGGGTTAGTTTTAGGGTTAGGGTTAGGGTAAGGATAAGGGTTAAGGTGAGAGTTAGGGTTAGGGTAAGGGTAAGGGTTAGGGTTAGGTTTAGGGTTAGGGTTATTGTAAGGGTAAGGGTTAGATTTAGGGTTAGGGTTATGGTTAGGGTAAGGTTAAGGGTTAGGGTTAGGGTTAGGGTTAGGTTTAGGGTTAGGGTTAGGGTTAAGGTTAGGGTTAGGGTAAGGGTTAGGGTTGTTTAGGATTAGGGTTAGGGTTAGGGAAATTTTAAGGGTTAGGGTTAGGTTTAGCGTTAGGGTTAGGGTGAAGGTAAGGGTTAAGTTTAGGCTTAGGGTTAGCTTTAGGGTTATTGTTAGGGTTAGTATTATGGTAAAAATAAGGGTTAGGGTTAAGTTTAGCGTTAGGGTTAGAGTTAGGGTTAGGTTTCAATTTAGGGTTAGGGTGTGGGTAAGAGTAAGGGTTAGGGTTAGGTTTAGGGTTAAGGTTAGGGTTAGGGTAAGGTTAAGGGTTAGGGTTAGGTTTAGGGTTAGGTTTAGGGTTAGTGTAAGGGAAAGGGTAAGGGTTAGGTTTAGGTTTAGGGTTAGGGTTAGGGGTAGGGTAAGGATAAGGGTTAGGATTAGTGTTACGTTTAGGGTAAGGGTAAGGTTAAGGGTTAGGGTTAGGGTTAGGTTTAGGTGTAGTGTAAGGGTAAGGGTTAGGGTTAGGGTTATGGTTAAGGTTAGATTTAGGGTAAGTGTTAGGATAAGGGTTAGGGTTAGGGTTAGGTTTAAGGTATGGGTTAAGTTTAGGGTTAGGGTTAGGGTAAGGTAAGGGTTAGGGTTAGGGTGAGGGTTAGGGTAAGTGTTCCGGTTAGGGTTAGGGTTAGAGTAAGGATAAAGGTTACGGTTAGGGTTAGGGTTATGGGTTAGGGTTAGAGTTAGGGTTAGGGTTAGGGTTAGGTTTAGGGTAAGGGCAATTGTTAGGTTTATGGTTAGGGTTTGGTTTATGGTTAGGGTTAGGTTTATTGTTAGGTTAAGGGTTAGGGTTAGGGTAAGGGTAAGGTTTAGGGTTAGAGTAGGGTTAGGGTAAAGTCAGGGTTAGGGTTAGGTTTAGGGTTAGGGTTAGGGTTAAGGTAAGGGTTAGGGTTAAGGTTAGGTTTAGGGTTAGGGTTAGGGTAAGGTTAAGGGTTAGGGTTAAGTTTAGGGTTAGGGTTAGGGTAAATGTAAGGGTTAAGTTTAGGGTTAGGGTTAGGTTTAGGTTTAGGGTCAGGGTTACGGTAAGGATAAGGGTTACGGTTAAGTTTAGGGTTAGGGTTAGAGTTAGGGTTAGGTTTAAGGTTAGGGTTAGGGTGTGGGTAAGGGTAAGGGTTAGGGTTAGGTTTAGGATTAGGGTTTGGGTTACGGTTAGGGTTAGGGTTAAGGTAAGGGTAAGGTTAGGGTTAGGTTTAGGGTTAGTGTTAGGTTAAGGGTTAGGTTTAGGGATTAGGGTTAGGTTTAGGGTAAGGGTAAGGGTTAGGGTTAGGGAAAGGGTTAGGGTTAGGCTAAGGGTTATTGTTAGAGTTAGTGATAGGGTTAGGGTTAGGGTAAGGGTTAGGGTTATGGTAAAGGTTAAGGTTAGGGTTAGGGTTAGAGTTAGGCTAAGTGTTAGGGTTAGGGTTAGGGTTAGGGTTAGGCTAAGTGTTAAGTTAAATGTTAGTGTTAGGGTTAGTTTTAAGCTTGGTGTTAAGGTTAGGGTTAGGTTTAGGGTAAGGGTAAGGGTTAGGGTTAGGATTAGGGTGAGGGTAAGTGTTAGGGTTAGGGTTAGGGTAAGGGTAAGGGTTAGGGTTAGGGTTAGGGTTAGTTTTAGGGTTAGGGGTTAGGGTTAGGTTTAGGGTTAGGTTTAGGTTTAGGGTTAGGGTAATGGTAAGGGTTGGGTTAGGGTTAGGTTTAGGGTTAGGGTAAGGGAAAGGGTTAATTTTAGGGTTAGGGTTAGGGTTAGGGTTAGGGTTAGGGTAAGTGTTCTGGTTAGGGTTAGGGTAAGAGTAAAGTTTAGGGTTTGGGTTAAGGTTATTCGTTAGGGTTATGGTTAGGATTAGGGTTAGGGTTAGGTTTAGGGTAAGGGCAAGGGTTAGGTTTAGGGTGAGGGTTATGTTTAGGGTTAGGGTTAGCGTTAGTTTTAGGGTAAGGGTTAGGGTAAGGATAAGGGTTAGGGTTAGAGTTAGGGTTAGGGTAAGTGTAAGGGTTAGGGTTAGGTTTAGGGTTAGGGTTATTGTAAGGGTAAGGTTTAGATTTAGGGTTAGGTTTAGGGTTAGGGTAAGGGTAAGGGTTAGGGTTAGGGTTAGGTTAAGGTTTAGGGTTAGGGTTAAGGTTAGGGTTAGGGGAAGGGTTAGGGTTGAGGTTAGGGTTAGGTTTAGGGTTAGGGTTAGGGTAAGGTTAAGGGTTAGGGTTAGGTTTAGGGTTAAGTTTAGGGTAAGGATAAGTGTTAAGTTTAGGGTTAGGGTTAGGTTTAGGGTTAGGGTTAGGGTTAGGGTAAGGATAACGTTTAGGGTTAAGTTTAGGGTTACGGTTAGAGTTAGGTTTAGGTTTAAGGTTAGGGTTAGGGTGTGCGTAAGGGTAAGAGTTAGGGTTAGGTTTAGGTTTAGGGTTAGGGTTACGGTTAGGGTTAGGGTTAGGGTTAGGGTTAGGGTTAGGGTTAGGGTAAGGGTTGTGTTAGGGTTACCGTTAGGGTACGGGTAAGGTTTAGGGTTAGGGTTAAGGTAAGGGTTGGGGTTAGGGTTAGGGTTAGGGTAAGGGTTGGATTATTGTTAGGTTTAGGGTAAGGGTAAGTTTTAGGGTTAGGGTTAGGTGTAGGGTAAGGGTAAGTGTTATGGTTAGGTTTAGGGTTACGGTAAGCATAAGGATTAGGGTTAGGGTTAGGGTAAGGGCACGGCTTAGGGTTAGGGTTAGTTTTAACGTTACGTTTAGTGTTAGGTTTAGGGTTAGGTTTAGGGTTAGGTTATGGTTAGGGTTAGGGTTAGGGTTAGGGTAAGGGTTAGGGTTAGGGTTAGGGTAAGGGTTAGGGTTAGGGTTAGGGTTAGGGTTCGAGTTAGGTTTAGGGTTAGGGTAAGGCTTAGCGTTAGGGTTAGGGTTAGGTTAAGTGTAAGGGTTAGGGGTTAGGGTTAGGGTTAGGGGAAGGGTATGGGTTAGGGTTATGTTTAGGGTTTGGGTTAGGGTTAGGTTTAGTTTTAGGGTTAGAATAAGGGTAAGGGTTAGGGTTAGGATTAGGGTTAGGTTAAGGGTTAGGGTTCGGGTAAGGGTAAGGGTTAGGGTTAGGGTAAGTGTAAGTGTTAGGGTTAGGATTAGGGTTAGGTTTAGTGTTGGGGGTAAGGTTAGCTTTAGGGTTAGGGTAAGGGTAAGGGTTAGGTTAGGGTTAGTGTTAGGGTAAGTGTTAGGGTAAGGGTAAGGTTTAGTGTTAGGGTTAGTGTTAGTGGTTAGGATTAGGGTTAAGGTTAGGTTTAGGGTTAATGTCAGATAACGGTAAGGGTTAGCGTTAGGGTTAGTGTTAGGGTTAGGGTTAGTGTTAGTTTTATTGTTAGGGTTAGGGTAAGCGCAAGGGTTAGGGTTAGGGTTAGGGATAAGGTTAGGGTTAGGGTTAGGGTTAGGGTAAGGGTGTTAGGGTTAGGGTTAGGTTTAGGGTTAGGGTAAGGGTAAGGGTTAGGGTTAGGTTTAGGTTTAGGGTTAGGTTAAGGGTAAGGGTTAGGGTTAGGGTTAGGGTTAGGTTTAGGGTTAGGTTTAGGTTTAGGGTTATGGTAAGGGTAAGGGTTAGTGTTAGGGTAAGGGTTAGGGTTAGGGTAAGGGTAAGGGTTAGGTTTAGGATTAGGTTTAGGGTTAGGGTTATGGTAAGGGTAAGTGTTAGGGATAGGGTAATGTTAGGGTTAGGGTTAGGGTAAGGTTAAGTGTTAGGGTTAGGGTTAGTTTTAGGGTAAGTTTAAGGGTTAGTGTTAGAGTTAGGATTAGTTTTAGTTTAGGGTTAGGGTTACGGTTAGGATAAGGGTAAGTGGTAGGTTTAGGGTTAAGCTAAGGGTAAGTGTTAGGGGTAGGGTTAGGATTAAGTTTAGGGTTAGGTTTAGGCTTAGTTTTAGGGTTAGGGTAAGGCTAAGGGTTAGGGTTAGGGGTTAGAATTAGGGTTAGGTTTAGGGTTAGGGTAAGGTTAGGTTTAGGGTCAGGGTTAGGGTTAGGGTAAGGGTAAGTGTTAGGTTTAGGGTTAGGGTTAGGGTAAGGGTAAGGGTTAGGGTTAGGGTTTGGGTAAGGGTAAGTGTTAGGGTTAGGTTTAGGGTTAGGGTTAGCGGAAGGGTGAGGGTTGGGTTAGGGTTAGCCTTAGGGTAAGGGTTAGGGTTAAGTTTAGGTTTAGGGTTAGGATTACGGTTAGGATTAGGGTTAGGTTTAGCTTTAGCGTTAGGGTTAGGGTAAGGGTAAGGGTTAGGGTTAGGTTAAGGGTTTAGGTTAGAGTTAGGGTTTGGGTTAGGGTTAGGGTTAGGGTTAGGGAAATGATAAGGGTTAGGGTTAGGGCTAAGTTTAGGGTTAGGGGTCAGTGTTAGGGTTAGGGTTAGGGTGAGGGTAAGGGTAATGTTTAGGGTTAGGGGTTAGAGTTCGGGTTAGGGTTAGGGTTAGACTTAGGGTTAAGGTAATGGTAAGGGTTAGGGTTCGGGTTCGGGTTAGGTTTACGGTTAGGGTTAGGGTTTGGTTTAGGGTAAGGGTAAGGTTTAGGGTTAGGGTTAGGGTTAGGGTTAGGTTTAGGGTAAGGGTAAGGTTTAGGGTTAGGGTAAGGGTAAGGATTAGGGTTAGGGTTAGGCTTAGGGTTAGGCTTAGGTTTAGGGTTAGGGTAAGGATAAGGATTGGGATAGGGTTAGGGTTAGGGTTAGGGGTTAGTGTTCAGGTTAGGGTTGGGGTTAGGGTAAGGGTTAGGGTTAGGGTAAGGGTTAGGTTTAGGTTTAGGGTTAGGGTAAGGGTAAGCGTTAGGGTTAGTGTTAGGCTTAGGGTTAGGGTTAGGGGTTAGGGTTAGGGTTAGGGTAAGGGTAAGGGTAAGGGTTAGGGTTAGTGTTAGGGTTAGGCTAAGGGTAAGGGTTAGGGTTAAGGTTAGGGTTAGGGTTAGGGTTAGGGTTAAGTTTAGGGTTAGAGTTAGTGTTAGCGTTAGGATTAGGGTGAGGTTTAGGTTTAAGGTTGTGGTTAGTTTTAGGGTAAGGGTAAGTGTTAGGGTTAGAGTTAGGCTTAGGTTTAGACTTAAGGTTAGGTTTAGGGTTAGGATTATGTTTAGGGTTAGGGAAATGTAGGGGTTATGGTCAGGGTTAGGGTTCGGGTTAGGGTTAGGGTTAGGGTTAGGGTAAGGCTAAGTGTTAGGGTTAGAGTTAGGGTTATTGTTAGGATAAGGGTAAGGGTTAGGGTCAAGGTTAGGGTTAGGTTTAGGGTAAGGGTTAGGGTTAGGGTAAGGTTTAGGGTTAGGGTAAGGGTAAGGGTTAGGGTTAGGGTTAGGGTTAATGTTAAGTTTAGGTTTAGGGTAAGGATAAGGTTTAGGGTTAGGGTTAGGGTTCGGGTTGTGGTGAGGGTTAGGGTTAGGGTTAGGGATCAGGGTTAGGGTTAGGGTTAGGGTTAGGGAAATGGTAGCGTTTAGGGTTAGGGCTAGGGTTAAGGGTTAGGGTTAGGGTTAGGGTAAGGGTTAGCTTTAGGGTTAGGGTTTAGAGTTAGGGTTAGCTTTAGGTTTAGGGTTAAGATAAGAGAAATGGGTTGGCTTCGGGTTAGGGTTAGGCTTACGGTTAGCGTTAGGGTTAGGTTTAGGGTAATTGTACGGTTTAGGCTTAGGCTTAGGGTAAGGTTTAGGGTAAGGGAAAGGTTTAGGGTTAGGGTTAGGGGTTAGGGTTAATGTTAAGTTTAGGTTTAGGGAAAGGATAAGGTTTAGGGTTAGGGTTAGGGTTAGGGTTGGTGTGAGGGTTAGGGTTAGGGTTAGGGATTAGGGTGAGGGTTAGGGTTAGGTTTAGGGTAATTGTAAGGTTTAGGCTTAGGGTTAGGGTGAGCGTTAGGGTTAGGGTTAGGGTTTGTGTTTCTGGTTAGGGTTAGGGTTAATGTAAGGTTTAGGGTTACGTTTAGTGTATGGGTTAGGGTTAGAGTTAGGGTAATTGTAAGGGTTAGAGTTAGGGGTTAGGTTTAGGGTTAGGGTTAGGGGTTAGGGTTAGGGTTAGGGTAAGGGATTGGGTTAGGGTAAAGGTAAGTTTTAAGGTTAGGGTTAGGGTTAGGGGTTAGGGTTAGGGTTATGGTAAGGGTAAGGTTCAGGGTTAGGGTAAGGGTTAGGGGTTAGGGTTAGGATTAGGGTTAGGTTTAGGGTTAGGGTTAGTGTTAGGTTTAGGGTTAGGTTTAGGGTAAGGGTAAGGGTTAGGGTTAGGGTTAGGGTAAGGATTAGGGTTAGGGTTAGTGTTAGGTTTAGGGTAAGGGTTAGGGTTAGGGGTTCGGGTTAGGGTTAGGGTAAGGATAAGTGTAAGGTTTAGGGTTAGGGTAAGGGTAAGGGTTAGGCTTAGGGTTAGTATAAGTTTTAGGGTTAGCGTTAGGGTTAGGGTTTATGGTTATGGTTAGTGTTAGGCTTAGGGTATGGGTTAGGGTTAGGTTTAGGGTAAGGGTAAGGTTTAGGGTTAGGTTTAGGGTTAGGGTAAATGTAAGGGTTAGGGTTAAGGTTAGGGTTAGGGTTAGGGTTAGGTTTAGGGTAAGGTTAAGGGTTAGGTTTAGGGTAAAGGTGAGGGTTAGGGTTAGGGATAGGTTTAGGTTTTGGGTTAGTGTAATGGTTAGGGTAAGGGTTAGGGTTAGTTTTAGGGTAGGGGTAAGGGTTAAGGTTAGGTTAGTATAAGGGTTAGGGTTAGGGTAAGGGTTAGGGCTTGGGTTAGAGTTAGGGTAAGGGTAAGTGTTAGGGTTAGGGTTAGGGTTCGGATTAGGTTTAGCGGTTTTGGTTAGGGTTAGGGTTAGGGTTAGGGTTAGGGTTAGGGTTAGGGTTAGGGTTAGGTTTGTGGTTAGGGTAGGGTACGAATAAGGGTTAGGGTTAGGGTTAGGGTTAGAGTGAGGGTTAGGGTTAGTGTTAGGGTTAGGGTAAGGGTAAGTGTTACGGATAGTGTTAGGGTTAGGGTTAGGTTAAGGTTTAGCATAAGAGTAAAGGTTAGGTTAAAGTTTAGGGCTAGGATTAGGGTTAGGGTTTAGGGTTATGGTTAGTGTTAGGCTTAGGGTATGGGTTAGGGTTAGGTTTAGGGTAAGCATAAGGTTTAGGGTTATGGTTAGGGTTAGTTTTAGGGTAAATGTAAGGGTTAGGGTTAAGGTTAGGGTTAGGGTTAGGTTTAGGGTAAGGGTTAGGGTTAGGGTAAGGGTTAGGGTTGGGTTAGGGATAGGGTTAGGTTTAGGGTTAGTGTTAGGGTAAGGGTAAGTGTTAGGGTTAGGTTTAGGCTAAGGTTAAGGGTTGGGGTTAGGGTAAAAGTGAGGGTTAGGGTTAGGGATAGGGTTAGGTTTTGGGTTAGTGTTATGGTAAGGGTAAGGGTTAGGGTTAGGTTTAGGGTAGGGGTAAGGTTTAGGGTTAGGATTGTATAAGGGTTAGGGTTAGGGTAAGGGTTAGGGTTTGGGTTAGAGTTAGGGTAAGGGTAAGTGTTAGGGTTAGGGTTAGGGTTAGGGCTAGGTTTAGGGTAAGGTTTAGGGTTAGGGTTAGGGTAAAGGTAAGTGTTAGTTTTAGGATTAGGGTTAGGGTTAGGGTTAGGTTAACGGTAAGGGTTAGGGTTAGGTTTAGGGTTAGGTTTAGGGTTAGGGTTGGGGTTAGGGTTAGGTTAAGGGTAAGTTTTAGGGTTAGTGTTAGGGTTAAGTTTAGGGTTAGGGTAAGGGTAAGGGTAAGGGTTAGGGTTAGTGTTAGGGTTAGGGGTTAGGTTTAGTGTTAGGGTTTGGTTTAGGGTTAGGGTTAGGGTTAAGGTTAGGTTTAGGTTTAGGTTTAGGGTTAGGGTTAGGGTTAGGGTTAGGGTGAGGATTAGGGTTAGGGTTAGGTTTAGTTTTAGGTTTAGGGTTAGGGTTAGGGTAAGGGTAAGGGTAAGGGTTACGGTTAGGTTTAGGTTTAGGATTAAGGTTAGGGTTAGGGTTAGGGTTAAGTTTAGGGTTAGGGTAAGGGTAAGGGTAAGGTTTAGGGTTAGGGTTAGGGAAAGGGTAATGGTTAGGGTTAGGGTTAGGGTAAGTATTAGGGTTAGATTTAGGGTTAGGGTAAGGATTAGGGTTAGGGTTAGAGTTAGGGTTCGGGTTAGGGTAAGGGTAAGGGTTAGCGTTAGGTTTAGGGTTAGGCTAAGTTATAGGTTTAAGGTTATGGTTAGGGTGAGCGTTAGGGTTATGGTTATGGTTAGGTGTTAGGGTTAGGGTTAGGGTTGGTG
>JANJXV010001028.1:85000-122500 GCA_024803745.1 Megascapheus bottae | reverse complement strand
AGGAATAGGATAGGGTTAGGGTTAGGGTTAGGGGTTAGTGTTCAGGTTAGGGTTGGGGTTAGGGTTAGGGTTAGGGTTAGGGTTAGGGTAAGGGTTAGGGTTAGGTTTAGGGTTAGGGTTAGGGTTAGGGTTAGGGTTAGGTTTGGGGTTAGGGTTAGGAGAAGGGTAAGGGTTAGTGTTAGGGTTAGGGTTAGGGTAAGGGTTAGGGTTAGGGTAAGGGTAAGTTTTAAGGTTAGGTTTAGGGTTACGGGTTAGGGTTAGGGTTATGGTAAGGGTAAGGTTCAGGGTTAGGGTAAGGGTTAGGGGATATGGTTAGGATTAGGGTTAGGTTTAGGTTTAAGGTTAGTGTTAGGTTTAGGGTTAGGGTTAGCGTAAGGGTAAGGGTTAGGGTTAGGGTTAGTGTTAGGGTAAGGATTAGGGTTAGGGTTAGTGTTAGGGTTAGGGTTAAGTTTCAGGTTAGGGTTAAGGTTAGGGTTATGGTTAGGGGTTAGGGTTTGGGTTAGGGAAAGTGTAAGATTTAGGGTTAGGGTTCGGGTTAGGGGTTAGGGTTAGGGTTAGCATAAGGGTAATATTTAGGATTAGGGTTAGGGTTAGGTTTAGTGATTAGGGTTAGGGTAAGGGTTAGGGTTAGGGTAAGGGTTAGGGTTAGGTTTAGGTTAAGGGTAAGGTTTAGGGTTAGGGTTAGTGTAAGTGTTAAGGTTAGGGTTAGGGTTAGGGTTAGAGTTAGGTTTGGGGTTAGGGTTAGGGTAAGGGTAAGGGTTAGGGTTAGGGTTAGGGTTAGGCTTAGGGTAAGGGTTAGGGTTAAGGTTAGGGTTAGGGTTAGGGTTAGGGTTAGGGTTAAGTTTAGGTTTAGAGTTAGGGTTAGCTTTAGGATTAGGTTGAGGTTTAGCTTTAAGCTTGTGGTTAGGGTTCGGGTAAGGGTAAGTGTTAGGGTTAGAGTTAGGGTTAGGGTTAGACTTAAGGTTATGTTTAGGGTTAGGATTAGTGTTAGGGTTAGGGAAATGTAGGGTTTAGGGTTAGGGTTAGGGTTCGCGTTCGGGTTAGGGTTAGGGTTAGTGTTAGGGTTAGGGTAAGGGTTAGGGTTAGGGTTAGGGTAAGGGTGTTAGGGTTAGGGTTAGTGTAAGGGTAAGGGTTAGGGTTAGGTTTAGGGTTAGGGTTAGTGTAAGGGTAAGGGTTAGGGTTAGGTTTAGGGTTAGGTTTAGGGTTAGGTTTAGGGTTAGGGTTATGGTAAGGGTAAGGGTTAGGGTTAGGGTAAGGGTTAGGTTTAGGGTAAGGGTAAGGGTTAGGGTTAGGATTAGGTTTAGGGGTAGGGTTATGGTAAGTGTTAGGGTTAGGGTTAGGGTTAGGGTAAGGGTAAGTGTTAGGGTTAGGGTTAGGGTTAGGGTAAGGGTTAGGGTTGGGTTAGGGTTAGCGTTAGGGTAAGGGTTGGGGTTAAGTTTAGGTTTAGGGTTAGGGTTAGGGTTAGGATTATGGTTAGGTTTAGGTTTAGCGTTAGGGTTAGGGTAAGGGTAAGGGTTAGGGTTAGGTTTAGGCTTTAGGTTAGGGTTAGGGTTTGGGTTAGGGTTAGGGTTAGGGTTAGTGAAATGGTAAGGGTTAGGGATAGGGCTAAGGTTAGGGTTAGGTGTTAGTGTTAGGGTTAGGGTTAGGTGAGGGTAAGGTTAATGTTTAGGGTTAGGGGTTAGAGATAGGGTTAGGGTTAGGGTTAGGGTTAAGGGAAGGGTAAGGGTTAGGGTCTGGTTAGGGTTAGGTTTAGGGTAAGGGTAAGGTTTAGGGTTAGGGGTAGGGTTAGAATAAGGGTAAGGGTAAGGGTTAGGGTTAGGGTTAGGGTTAGGGTTAGGTTTAGGGTAAGGATAAGGGTTAGGGTAGGGTTATGGTTAGGGTTAGGGTGAGGGGTAGGGTTAGGGTTGGGTTAGTGTTCAGGTTAGGGTTGGGGTTAGGGTTAGGTTTAGGGTTAAGTTTAGGTTTAGGTTTAGGCTTAGTTTTAGGGTTAGGGTAAGGGTTAGGGTTAGGGTTAGGGGTTAGTGTTAGGGTTAGGGTTAGGGTAAGGGTTAGGGTTATGGTTAGGGTTATTGTTAGGGTTAGGGTTAGGGTTAGAGTTAGGATTAAGGTAGGGTAAGGGTAATGGTTAGGGTTAGCATAGGGTTAGGGGTTAGGGTTAGGGTTAGGGTTAGGTTTAGGATAAGGGTAAGGGTTAGGGTTATGGTTAGGGTTAGTTTTAGGGTAAATGTAAGGGATAGGGTTAAGGTTAGGGTTAGGGTTAGGTTTAGGGTAAGCGTAAGGTTTAGGGTTATGGTTAGGGTTAGTTTTAGGGTAAATGTAAGGGTTAGGGTTAAGGTTAGGGTTAGGGTTAGGTTTAGGGTAAGGGTTAGGGTTAGGGTAAGGGTTAGGGTTGGGTTAGGGATAGGGTTAGGTTTAGGGTTAGTGTTAGGGTAAGGGTAAGTGTTAGGGTTAGGTTTAGGCTAAGGTTAAGGGTTGGGGTTAGGGTAAAAGTGAGGGTTAGGGTTAGGGATAGGGTTAGGTTTTGGGTTAGTGTTATGGTAAGGGTAAGGGTTAGGGTTAGGTTTAGGGTAGGGGTAAGGTTTAGGGTTAGGATTGTATAAGGGTTAGGGTTAGGGTAAGGGTTAGGGTTTGGGTTAGAGTTAGGGTAAGGGTAAGTGTTAGGGTTAGGGTTAGGGTTAGGGCTAGGTTTAGGGTAAGGTTTAGGGTTAGGGTTAGGGTAAAGGTAAGTGTTAGTTTTAGGATTAGGGTTAGGGTTAGGGTTAGGTTAACGGTAAGGGTTAGGGTTAGGTTTAGGGTTAGGTTTAGGGTTAGGGTTGGGGTTAGGGTTAGGTTAAGGGTAAGTTTTAGGGTTAGTGTTAGGGTTAAGTTTAGGGTTAGGGTAAGGGTAAGGGTAAGGGTTAGGGTTAGTGTTAGGGTTAGGGGTTAGGTTTAGTGTTAGGGTTTGGTTTAGGGTTAGGGTTAGGGTTAAGGTTAGGTTTAGGTTTAGGGTTAGGGTTAGGGTTAGGGTTAGGGTGAGGATTAGGGTTAGGGTTAGGTTTAGTTTTAGGTTTAGGGTTAGGGTTAGGGTAAGGGTAAGGGTAAGGGTTACGGTTAGGTTTAGGTTTAGGATTAAGGTTAGGGTTAGGGTTAGGGTTAAGTTTAGGGTTAGGGTAAGGGTAAGGGTAAGGTTTAGGGTTAGGGTTAGGGAAAGGGTAATGGTTAGGGTTAGGGTTAGGGTAAGTATTAGGGTTAGATTTAGGGTTAGGGTAAGGATTAGGGTTAGGGTTAGAGTTAGGGTTCGGGTTAGGGTAAGGGTAAGGGTTAGCGTTAGGTTTAGGGTTAGGCTAAGTTATAGGTTTAAGGTTATGGTTAGGGTGAGCGTTAGGGTTATGGTTATGGTTAGGTGTTAGGGTTAGGGTTAGGGTTGGTGTAAGTGTTAGGGTTAGGGTTAGGGTAAGGGTTAGGGTTAGGTTTAAGGTAAGGCTAAGTGTTAGAGTTAGGCTTAGGGTTAGGGTTAGGGTTAGGGGTTAGGGTTAGGGTTAGGGTTAGGGTAAGAGTTAGAAATAGGGTTAGGATTAGGGTAAGGGTAAGGGTTAGTGTTACGGTTAGGGTTACGGTTAGGTTTACGGTTCGGGTTAGGGTAAGGGTAACGTTTAGTGTGAGGGTTAGGGTAAGGGTAATGTTTAGGGTTAGGGTAAGGTTAAGGGTTAGGTTAACCGTTAGGGTTAAGGTTAGGTTTAGGGCTAGGCTTAGGGTAAGGGTTAGGGTTACGGTAAGGGTTGGGGTTATGTTAGGGTATGGGTTAGGGGTAGGGTAAGGGTTAGGGTTAGGGTTAGGGTTAAGGTAAGGGTAATTGTTAGGGTTAGGGTTAGGATTAGGTTTAGGGTTAGGGTAAGGGTAAGGGTAAGTGTTAGGGTTATGGTTAGGGTAAGGTTAAGGGTTAGGGTTAAGGTTAGGGTTAGGGTTAGGGTTAGGGTTAGGGTTAGGGTAAGGGGTAGGTTTAGGGTAAGGGTTAGGGTTAGGGTTAGGGATAGGTTTAGGTTTAGGGTTAATGTTAGGGTAAGGGTTAGTGTTAGGATTAGGTTTAGGGTAAGGTTAAGGTTTAGGATTAGGGATAGGGTAAGGGTTAGGGTTAGGGATAGGCTTAGGTTTAGGGTTAGTGTGAGGGTAAGTGTAAGGTTTAGGGTTAGATTGAGGGTAAGGTAAGGGTTAGGGTTATGTTAGGGTAAGGGTTAGGGTTAGGGTAAGGGTTAGGATTAGGGTTAGGGTTAGGGTAAGGGTAAGTGTTAGGGTAAGGGTTAGGGTTAGGGCTAGGTTTAGGGTAAGGGTTAGGGTTAGGGTTAGGGTAAGGGTAAGTGTTAGGGTTAGAGTTAGGGTTAGGGTAAGAGTAAGTGTTAGGGTTAGGGTTAGTGTTAGGGTTAGGTTAAGGGTTAGGTTTAGGGTTAGGGTTAGAGTTAGGGTTAGGTTTAGGGTTGGGGTTAGGTTTCAGGTAAGGGTAAGTGTTAGGGTTAGGCTTAGGGTTAAGTTTAGTGTTAGGGTAAGGTTAAGGGTAATGATTACGGTTAGGGTTAGGGGTAAGGTTAGGTTTAGGGTTAGGGTTAGAGTTTGGGAAAGGGTAAGGGTTAGTGTAAGGTTTAGGGTTAGGGTTAGGATAAGGATTGGGGTTAGGGTTAGGGTTAGGGTAAGGGTAAGGGTTTGGGTTAGGTTTAGGGTTAGCATTAAGTTTAGTTTTAGGGTTTGGGTGAGGGTAATAGTTAGGGTTAGGGTTATGTTTAGGGTAAGGGTAAGGATTAGGGTTAGGGTTAGGGTAAGGGTTAGGTTTAGGGTTAGGGTTAGGGTAAGAGTAAGGGTTATGGTTAGGGTTAGGGTGAGGGTTAGGGTAAGGGTTAGGGTTATGGTTAGGGTTAGTTTTGGGGTTAGGGTTAGGGTAAGGGTAAGGGTTAGGTTTAGGTTTAGGGTTAGGGTTAGGTTTAGGGTTAGGGTTAGGGTTAGGGTAAAGGTAAGTGTTACGGTTAAGGTTAGGGTTAGGTATAGGTTTAGGGTAAGTATTAACGTTAGGGTAAGTGTTAGGGTTAGCGTTAGGGATAGGGTAAGGGCTAGGGTTAGGGATAGGGTGAGCGTTAGGGTTAGGGTTATGGTTAGGGTTAGGGTAAGGTTTAGGGTTAGGAGTTAGGGTTAGGATTAGGGTTAGGGTTAGTGGAATTGTTAGGGTTAGGGGTAGGGTTGGGTTTAGGGTAAGGGTTAGGTTTAGGTTTAGGGTAAGGGTTAAGGTTTGCGTTAGGGTTAGGTTTAGGGTTAGATTTAGGGTAAGGGTAAGGATTAGGGTTAGGGTTAGGGTTAGGTTTGGTTAAGCGTTAGGGTTAGGGTAAGGGTAAGTGTTAGGGTTAGAGTTTGGGTTAAGGTTAGGGTTAGGGTTAGGGTTAGGCCAAGGGTTAGGGTAAGGGTAAGGTAAAGGGTTAGGGTTATGGTTATTGTTAGGGTAAGGTTAAGGGTTAGGGTTAAGGTTAGGGGTAGGGTTAGGGTTACGGTTAGGGTAAGGGGTAGGTTTAGGGTAAGGGTTAGGGTTAGGGTTAGGGTTAGCTTTAGGGTAAGGGTAAGGTTTAGGGTTAGTGTTAGAGTTAGGTTTGGGTTAGGGTTAGGGTAAGATTAAGGGTTGGGGTTAGGGATAGGGAAAGGGTTAGGGTTAGGGTTAGGGTTAGATCTGGTGTTAGTGTTAAGGTAAGGGTAAGGGTTAGGGTTAGGGTTAGGGTTAGGATAAGGTCTAGGGTTAGGGTTAGGGTAAGGGTAAGGGTACGTGTTAGGGTTAGGGTTAGGGTTAGGGTAAGGGTAAGTGATTGGGTTAGGGTTAGGGTTAGGTTTAGGGTTAGGGTTAGGGTAATGGTAAGGGGTAGGGTTAGGGTTAGGGTTAGGGTAAGGGTAAGTGATTGGGTTAGGGTTAGGGTTAGGTTTAGGGTTAGGGTTAGGGTAATGGTAAGGGGTAGGGTTAGGGTTAGGGTTAGGGTTAAGGTTAGGGTTAGGGTTAGGGTTAGAGTTAGGGTTAGGGTTTAGGGTTAGGGTTAGGGTTAGGATTAGGGTAAGGGTAAGGGTTAGGGTTAGGGTTTGGGTAAGGGTAAGTGTTAGGGTTAGGTTTAGGGTTAGGGTAAGTGTGAGGGTTGGGTTAGGGTTAGCCTTAGGGTAAGGGTTAGGGTTAAGTTTAGGTTTAGTGTTAGGTTTAGGGTTAGGATTAGGGTTAGGTTTACGTTTAGCGTTAGGGTTAGGGTAAGGGTAAGGGTTAGGGTTAGGTTAAGGGTTTAGGTTAGGGTTAGGGTTTGGGTTAGGGTTAGGGTTAGGGTTAGGGAAATGGTAAGGGTTAGGGTTAGGGCTAAATTTAGGGTTAGGGGTCAGTGTTAGGGTTATGGTTAGGGTGAGGGTAAGGGTAATGTTTAGGGTTAGGGGTTAGAGTTAGGGTTAGGGTTAGTCTTAGGGTTAAGGTAAGGGTAAGGATTAGGGTTCGGGTTAGGGTTAGGTTTACGGTTAGGGTTAGGGTTAGGTTTAGGGTAAGGGTAAAGTTTCAGGTTAGGGTAAGCGTAAGGGTTAGGGTTAGGGTTAGGCTTAGGGTTAGGCTTAGGGTTAGGGTTAGGGTAAGGATAAGTATTAGGATAGGGTTAGGGTTAGGGTTAGGGGTTAGTGTTCAGGTTAGGGTTGGGGTTAGGGTAAGGGTTAGGGTTAGGGTTAGGGTAAGGGTTAGGGTTAGGGTTAGGGTTAGGTTTAGGGTTAGGTTTGGGGTTAGGTTTAGGGTAAGGGTAAGGGTTAGGGTTAGGGTTAGGGTTAGGGTAAGGGTTAGGGTTAGGGTAAGGGTAAGTTTTAAGGTTAGGGTTAGGGTTACGGGTTAGGGTTAGGGTTATGGTAAGGGTAAGGTTCAGGGTTAGGGTAAGGGTTAGGGGTTATGGTTAGAATTAGGGTTAGGATTAGGGTTAAGGTTAGTGTTAGGTTTAGGGTTAGGGTTAGCGTAAGGGTAAGGGTTAGGGTTAGGGTTAATGTTAGGGTAAAGATTAGGGTTAGGGTTAGTGTTAGGGTTAGGGTTAAGTTTCAGGTTAGGGTTAAGGTTAGAGTTATGGTTAGGGGTTAGGGTTAGGGAAAGGGTAAGATTTAGGGTTAGGGTTAGGGTTAGGGGTTAGGGTTAGGGTTAGGATTAGGGTAAGGATAAGGGTAAGGTTTAGGGTTAGGGTAAGGGTAAGTGTTAGGGTTAGGGGTTAGGGTTAGGGTTAGCATAAGGGTAATATTTAGGATGAGGGTTAGGGTTAGGTTTAGGGGTTAGGGTTAGGGTAAGTGTTAGGGTTAGGGTTAGGTTTAGGGTAAGGGTAAGGTTTAGGGTTAGGGTTAGGGTAAGTGTTAGGGTTAGGGTTAGGGTTAGAGTTAGGTTTGGGGTTAGGGTTAGGGTAAGGGTAAAGGTTAGGGTTAGGGTTAAGGTTAGGCTTAGGGTAAGGTTTAGGGTTAAGGTTAGGGTTAGGGTTAGGGTTAGGGTAAGGGTAAGGGTTAGGGTTAGGTTAAGGGTTTAGGTTAGGGTTAGGGTTTGGGTAAGGATAAGGATTAGGATAGGGTTAGGGTTAGGGTTAGGGGTTAGTGTTCAGGTTAGGGTTGGGGTTAGGGTAAGGGTTAGGGTTAGGGTTAGGGTAAGGGTTAGGGTTAGGTTTAGGGTTAGGGTTAGGGTTAGGTTTGGGGTTAGGGTTAGGGTAAGGGTGAGGGTTAGTGTTAGGATTAGGGTTAGGGTAAGGGTTAGGTTAGGGTAAGGGTAAGTTTTAAGGTTAGGTTTAGGGTTACGGGTTAGGGTTAGGGTTATGGTAAGGGTAAGGTTCAGGGTTAGGGTAAGGGTTAGGGGTTATGGTTATGGTTAGGATTAGGGTTAGGTTTAGGGTTAAGGTTAGTGTTAGGTTTAGGGTTAGGGTTAGCGTAAGGGTAAGGGTTAGGGTTAGGGTTAGGCTTAGGTTAGGCTTAGGGTTAGGGTTAGGGTAAGGATAAGGATTAGGATAGGGTTAGGGTTAGGGTTAGGGGTTAGTGTTCAGGTTAGGGTTGGGGTTAGGGTAAGGGTTAGGGTTAGGGTTAGGGTAAGGGTTAGGGTTAGGTTTAGGTTTAGGGTTAGGGTTAGGGTTAGGTTTGGGGTTAGGGTTAGGGTAAGGGTGAGGGTTAGTGTTAGGGTTAGGGTTAGGGTAAGGGTCAGGGTTAGGGTAAGGGTAAGTTTTAAGTTTAGGTTTAGGGTTACGGGTTAGGGTTAGGGTTATGGTAAGGGTAAGGTTCAGGGTTAGGGTAAGGGTTAGGGTTTATGGTTAGGATTAGTGTTAGGTTTAGGGTTAAGGTTAATGTTAGGTTTAGGGTTAGGATTAGCGTAAGGGTAAGGGTTAGGGTTAGGGTTAGGCTTAGGTTAGGCTTAGGGTTAGGGTTAGGGTAAGGATAAGGAATAGGATAGGGTTAGGGTTAGGGTTAGGGGTTAGTGTTCAGGTTAGGGTTGGGGTTAGGGTTAGGGTTAGGGTTAGGGTTAGGGTAAGGGTTAGGGTTAGGTTTAGGGTTAGGGTTAGGGTTAGGGTTAGGTTTGGGGTTAGGGTTAGGAGAAGGGTAAGGGTTAGTGTTAGGGTTAGGGTTAGGGTAAGGGTTAGGGTTAGGGTAAGGGTAAGTTTTAAGGTTAGGTTTAGGGTTACGGGTTAGGGTTAGGGTTATGGTAAGGGTAAGGTTCAGGGTTAGGGTAAGGGTTAGGGGATATGGTTAGGATTAGGGTTAGGTTTAGGTTTAAGGTTAGTGTTAGGTTTAGGGTTAGGGTTAGCGTAAGGGTAAGGGTTAGGGTTAGGGTTAGTGTTAGGGTAAGGATTAGGGTTAGGGTTAGTGTTAGGGTTAGGGTTAAGTTTCAGGTTAGGGTTAAGGTTAGGGTTATGGTTAGGGGTTAGGGTTTGGGTTAGGGAAAGTGTAAGATTTAGGGTTAGGGTTCGGGTTAGGGGTTAGGGTTAGGGTTAGCATAAGGGTAATATTTAGGATTAGGGTTAGGGTTAGGTTTAGTGATTAGGGTTAGGGTAAGGGTTAGGGTTAGGGTAAGGGTTAGGGTTAGGTTTAGGTTAAGGGTAAGGTTTAGGGTTAGGGTTAGTGTAAGTGTTAAGGTTAGGGTTAGGGTTAGGGTTAGAGTTAGGTTTGGGGTTAGGGTTAGGGTAAGGGTAAGGGTTAGGGTTAGGGTTAGGGTTAGGCTTAGGGTAAGGGTTAGGGTTAAGGTTAGGGTTAGGGTTAGGGTTAGGGTTAGGGTTAAGTTTAGGTTTAGAGTTAGGGTTAGCTTTAGGATTAGGTTGAGGTTTAGCTTTAAGCTTGTGGTTAGGGTTCGGGTAAGGGTAAGTGTTAGGGTTAGAGTTAGGGTTAGGGTTAGACTTAAGGTTATGTTTAGGGTTAGGATTAGGGTTAGGGTTAGGGAAATGTAGGGTTTAGGGTTAGGGTTAGGGTTCGCGTTCGGGTTAGGGTTAGGGTTAGTGTTAGGGTTAGGGTAAGGGTTAGGGTTAGGGTTAGGGTAAGGGTGTTAGGGTTAGGGTTAGTGTAAGGGTAAGGGTTAGGGTTAGGTTTAGGGTTAGGGTTAGTGTAAGGGTAAGGGTTAGGGTTAGGTTTAGGGTTAGGTTTAGGGTTAGGTTTAGGGTTAGGGTTATGGTAAGGGTAAGGGTTAGGGTTAGGGTAAGGGTTAGGTTTAGGGTAAGGGTAAGGGTTAGGGTTAGGATTAGGTTTAGGGGTAGGGTTATGGTAAGTGTTAGGGTTAGGGTTAGGGTTAGGGTAAGGGTAAGTGTTAGGGTTAGGGTTAGGGTTAGGGTAAGGGTTAGGGTTGGGTTAGGGTTAGCGTTAGGGTAAGGGTTGGGGTTAAGTTTAGGTTTAGGGTTAGGGTTAGGGTTAGGATTATGGTTGGGTTTAGGTTTAGCGTTAGGGTTAGGGTAAGGGTAAGGGTTAGGGTTAGGTTTAGGCTTTAGGTTAGGGTTAGGGTTTGGGTTAGGGTTAGGGTTAGGGTTAGTGAAATGGTAAGGGTTAGGGATAGGGCTAAGGTTAGGGTTAGGTGTTAGTGTTAGGGTTAGGGTTAGGGTGAGGGTAAGGTTAATGTTTAGGGTTAGGGGTTAGAGATAGGGTTAGGGTTAGGGTTAGGGTTAAGGGAAGGGTAAGGGTTAGGGTCTGGTTAGGGTTAGGTTTAGGGTAAGGGTAAGGTTTAGGGTTAGGGGTAGGGTTAGAATAAGGGTAAGGGTAAGGGTTAGGGTTAGGGTTAGGGTTAGGGTTAGGTTTAGGGTAAGGATAAGGGTTAGGGTAGGGTTATGGTTAGGGTTAGGGTGAGGGGTAGGGTTAGGGTTGGGTTAGTGTTCAGGTTAGGGTTGGGGTTAGGGTTAGGTTTAGGGTTAAGTTTAGGTTTAGGTTTAGGCTTAGTTTTAGGGTTAGGGTAAGGGTTAGGGTTAGGGTTAGGGGTTAGTGTTAGGGTTAGGGTTAGGGTAAGGGTTAGGGTTATGGTTAGGGTTATTGTTAGGGTTAGGGTTAGGGTTAGAGTTAGGATTAAGGTAGGGTAAGGGTAATGGTTAGGGTTAGCATAGGGTTAGGGGTTAGGGTTAGGGTTAGGGTTAGGTTTAGGATAAGGGTAAGGGTTAGGGTTAGGGTTAGGGGTTAGGGTTAGGGTAAGGTTACGGTTAGGGTCAGGGATAGGATTAGGGTAAGGGTAAGTGTGAGGGTTAGGGTTAGGGTTAGGGTTAGGGTTACGGTTAGGGTTAGGGTTAGTGTTAGAGTTAGGGTTAGGGTAAGGGTAAGGTTTTGGGTTAGGGTTAGGGTTAGGGGTTAGGGTTAGGGTTAGGGTTAGGGTAAGGGTTAGGGCTAGGGTAAGGGTTAGGGTTAGGTTTAGGGTAAGGGTAAGGTTTAGGGTTAGGTATAGTGTTAGGGTTAGGGTAAGGGTAATAGTTAGGGTTAGGGTTAGGTTTGGGGTTAGGGTTAGGGTAAGGGTAAGGGTTAGGGTTAGGGTTAGGGTTAGGCTAAGGCTAAGAGTTAGGGTTAAAGTTAGGGTTAGGTTTAGGGTTAGTGTTAGGGTAAGGGTTAGGGTTAGGGTAAGGTTAGGGTGAGGGTTAGGGTTAGGGTTAGGTTAGGGTTAGGTTTAGGGTTAGAGTTAGGGTAAGAATAAGAGTTAGGGTTAGGTTTAGGGTTGGGGTTGAGGTTAGGGTTAGTGTTAGGGTAAGGGTAAGGTTTAGGCTTAGAGTTAGTGTTAGGGTAAGGTTTATGGTTAGGGTTAGGTTAGGGTGAGCGTTAGGGTTAGGGTTAGGGTTAATGTTTAAGTTTAGGGTTAGGGTTAGGGTAAAGGTTAGGGTTAGGTTGAGTGTATGGGTTAGGTTTAGTATTAGGGTAAGGGTAAGGGTTAGGGTTAGGGTTAGGGTTAGGTGTTATGGTTAGGGTTAGGGTTAGGGTAAGGTTAAGGGTTAATGTTAGAGTTAAGTTTAGTTTTAGGGTTAGGGTTAGGGTTAGGATAAGGGTAAGTGTAAGGGTTAGGGTTAGGGTAACGGTAAGATTTAGGGTTAGGGTTAGGGTTAAATTTAGGGTTAGTGTTAGACTTAAGTTTAGGGTTATGGTTAGGGTAAGGGTAAGGGTTAGGGTTAGGGTTAGGGTTAGGTTTAGGGTTAAGTTTAGGGTTAGGGTTAGGCTTAGTTTTAGTATTAGGGTAAGGGTTAGGGTTAGGGTTAGGGGTTAGAGATAGGGTTAGGGTTAGGGTTAGGGTTAGGGTAAGAGTACAGGTTAGGGTTAGGGTTAGATTTAGGGGTTAGGGTTAGGATTAGGGTTAGGGTTAGTGTAAGGTTAGGGTTAGGGTCAGGGTTAGGGTTAGGGTAAGGGTAAGTGTTAGGTTTAGGGTTAGGGTTAGGTTAAGGGTAAGGGTTAGGGTTAGAGTTGGGGTTAGGGTTAGGATAAGGGTTAGGGTTAGGGTTAGAGTAAGGTAAGTGTTAGGGTTAGGGTGAGGGTTGGGATAAGTGTTAGGGTTGGGTTAGGGTTAGCGTTAGGGTAAGGGTTAGGGTTAAGTTTAGGTTTAGGATTAGGGTTAGGGTTAGGATAAGGGTTAGGTTTAGGTTTAGGGTTAGGGTTAGGGCAAGGGTAAGGGTTAGGGTTAGGTTTAGGGTTTAGGTTAGGGTTAGGGTTTGGGTTAGGGTTAGGGTTAGGGAAATGGTAAGGGTTAGGGTTAGGGCTAGGGTTAGGGTTAGGGGTTAGTGTTGGGTTAGGGTTAGGGTAAGAGTAAGGTTTAGGGTTAGCGGTTAGAGCTAGGGTTAGGGTTAGGGTTAGGGGTTAGGGTTAGGGATAGGGTAAGGGTAAGGTTTAGGGTTAGGGTAAGGGCAAGGCTTAGCGTTATGTTTCGGGTTAGGGGTTAGGGTTAGCGTTAGCGTAAGGGTAAGGTTTAGGGTTAGGGTTTGGGTTAGGGGTTAGGGTTAGGGTTAGGGTAAGGGTTAGGGTCAGGTTTAGGTTAAAGGCAAAGTTTAGGGTTAGGGTTAGGGTTAGCGTAAGAGTAAGGGTTAGGGTTACGGTTAGGGTTAGGTTTGAGTTTAGGGTTAGGGTAAGGGTAAGGGTTAGGGTTAGGGTTAGGGTTAGGGTTAAGCTAAGGGTAAGGGTTAAGGTTAAGTTTAGGGTTAGGGTTAGAGTTAGGGTTAGGGTTAGGGTTAGGGTTAGGGTATGGTTTAGGGTTAGGGTTAGGGTAAGGTTTAGGTTTAGGGTTAGGGTTAGGGTAAGGTTAGGGTGAGCGTTAAGTTTAGGGTTAGGGTTAGTGTTTAGGGTTAGGTTTAGGGTTAGGGTAAGCGTAAGGGTTAGAGATAGGGTTAGGGTTAGGTTTAGGGTTAGGTTAAGGGTAAGTGTTAGGGTTAGGGTTAGGGTTAGGGTTAGGGTTAAGTTTAGGGTAAGGGTTAGGGTTATGGTTAGGGTTATTGTTAGGGTTAGGGTTAGTGTTAGAGTTAGGTTTAAGGTAGGGTAAGTGTAATGGTTAGGTTTAGGATAGGGTTAGGGGTTAGGGTTAGGGTTGGGGTTAGGTTTAGGATAAGGGTAAGGGTTAGGGTTAGGGTTAGGGGTTAGGGTTAGGGTAAGGTTACGGTTAGGGTCAGGGATAGGATTAGGGTAAGGGTAAGTGTGAGGGTTAGGGTTAGGGTTAGGGTTAAGGTTAGGGTTAGGGTTAGGATTAGTGTTAGAGTTAGGGTTAAGGTTAGGTTTAGGTTTAGGATTTGGGTTAGGGTTAGGGGTTAAGGTTAGGGTTAGTGTAAGGGTAAGGTTTAGGGTTAGGGTTAGGGTTAGGTGTTAGGTGTTAATTTTAGTGTTAGGGTTAGGGTTAGGGTAAGGGTAAGGTTTTGGGTTAGGGTTAGGGTTAGGGGTTAGGGTTAGGGTTAGGGTTAAGGTAAGGGTTAGGGCTAGGGTAAGGGTTAATGGTAGGTTTAGGGTAAGGGTAAGGTTTAGGGTTAGGTATAGTGTTAGGGTTAGGGTAAGGGTAATAGTAGGGTTAGGGTTAGGGTTAGGGTTAGGTTTGGGGTTAGGGTTAGGGTAAGTGTAAGGGTTAGGGTTAGGGTTAGGGTTAGGCTAAGGCTAAGAGTTAGGGTTAAAGTTAGGGTTAGGGTTAGGGTTAGTGTTAGGGTAAGGGTTAGGGTTAGGGTAAGGTTAGGGTGAGGGTTAGGGTTAGGGTTAGGGTTAGGTTTAGGTTTAGAGTTAGGGTAAGAATTAGAGTTAGGGTTAGGTTTAGGGTTGGGGTTGAGGTTAGGGTTAGTGTTAGGGTAAGGGTAAGGTTTAGGCTTAGAGTTAGTGTTAGGATAAGGTTTATGGTTAGGGTTAGGTTAGCGTGAGCGTTAGGGTTAGGGTTAGGGTTAATGTTTAAGTTTAGGGTTAGGGTTAGGGTAAAGGTTAGGGTTAGGTTGAGTGTATGGGTTAGGTTTAGGATTAGGGTAAGGGTAAGGGTTAGATTTAGGGTTAGGGTTAGGGTTAGGTGTTATGGTTAGGGTTAGGGTTAGGGTAAGGTTAAGGGTTAATGTTAGAGTTAAGTTTAGTTTTAGGGTTAGGGTTAGGATAAGGGTAAGTGTTAGGGTTAGGGTTAGGGTAAGGGTAAGATTTAGGGTTAGGGTTAGGGTTAAATTTAGAGTTAGTGTTAGACTTAAGTTTAGGGCTATGGTTAGGGTAAGGGTAAGGGTTAGGGTTAGGGTTAGGGTTAGGGTTAAGTTTAGGGTTAGGGTTACGCTCAGTTTTAGTATTAGGGTAATTGTTAGGGTTAGGGTTAGGGGTTAGAGATAAGGTTAGGGTTAGGGTTAGGGTTAGGGTAAGAGTACTGGTTAGGGTTAGGGTTAGGTTTAGGGGTTAGGGTTAGGATTAGGGTTAGGGTTAGTGTAAGGTTAGGGTTAGGGTCAGGGTTAGGGTTAGGGTAAGGGTAACTGTTAGGTTTAGGGTTAGGGTTAGGTTAAGGGTAAGGGTTAGGGTTAGAGTTGGGGTTAGGGTTAGGGTAAGGGTTAGGGTTAGGGTTAGAGTAAGGTAAGTGTTAGGGTTAGGGTGAGGGTTGGGATAAGTGTTAGGGTTGGGTTAGGGTTAGCGTTAGGGTAAGGGTTAGGGTTAAGTTTAGGTTTAGGATTAGGGTTAGGGTTAGGATTAGGGTTAGGTTTAGGTTTAGGGTTAGGGTTAGGGCAAGGGTAAGGGTTAGGGTTAGGTTTAGGGTTTAGGTTAGGGTTAGGGTTTGGGTAAGCTTAGAGTTATGGAAATGGTAAGGGTTAGGGTTAGGGCTAGGGTTAGGTTTAGGGGTTAGGGTTGGGTTAGGTTTAGGGTAAGGGTAAGGTTTAGGGTTAGGGGTTAGATTTAGGGTTAGGGTTAGGGTTAGGGTTAGCATAAGGGTAAGGTTTAGGGTTAGGGTTAGGGTTAGGGGTTAGGGTTAGGGATAGGGTAAGGGTAAGGTTTAGGGTTAGGGTAAGGGTAAGGCTTAGCGTTAGGTTTCGGGTTAGGGGTTAGGGTTAGCGTTAGCGTAAGGGTAAGGTTTAGGGTTAGGGTTTGGGGTAGGGGTTAGGGTTAGGGTTAGGGTAAGGGTTAGGGTTAGGTTAAGGGTTAAGGTTAGGTTTAGGTTAAAGGTAAAGTTTAGGGTTAGGGTTAGGGTTAGCGTTAGCGTAAGGGTAAGGGTTAGGGTTACGGTTAGGGTTAGGTTTGAGTTTAGGGTTAGGGTAAGGGTAAGGGTTAGGGTTAGGGTTAGGGTTAGGTTTAAGCTAAGGGTAAGGATTAAGGTTAAGGTTTGGGTTAGGGTTAGAGTTAGGGTTAGGGTTAGGGTTAGGGTTAGGGTTAGGGTATGGTTTAGGGTTAGGGTTAGGGTAACGGTAAGAGTTAGGGTTAGGTTTAGGGTTGGGGTTAAGGTTAGGGTTAGGGTTAGGGTAAGGGTAAGGTTTAGGTTTAGGGTTACGGTTAGGGTAAGGTTAGGGTGAGCGTTAAGTTTAGGGTTAGGGTTAGTGTTTAGGGTTAGGTTTAGGGTTAGGGTAAGCATAAGGGTTAGAGATAGGGTTAGGGTTAGGGTTATGGTTAGGGTAAGGGTAAGTGTTAGGGTTAGGGTTAGGGTTAGGGTTAAGTTTAGGGTTAAGGTTAGGCTTAGTTTTAGGGTTAGGGTAAGGGTTAGGGTTAGGGTTAGGTTTAGGGGTTATGGTTATCGTTAGGGTTAGGGTTAGGGTAAAGTTAGGGTTAGGGTCAGGGTTAGGTTTAGGGTAAGGGTAAGTGTTAGGTTTAGGGTTAGGCTTAGGTTAAGGGTAAGGGTTAGGGTTAGGGTTAGGGTTAGGGTTAGAGTTAGGGTTAGGGTTATGGTAAGGGTTAGGGTTAGGGTTAGGGTTAGGGTAAGGGTTGGGTTTAGGGGTTAGGGTTAGATTTAGCATAAGGGTTAGGGATAGGGGTGAGGGTTAGGGTTAGGGTTAGTGTAAGGGTTAGGGCTAGGGTTAGGGTTACGGTAAGGGTTAGGTTTAGGGTTAGGGCAAGGGTAAGTGTTAGGGTTAGTGTTAGGGTTAGCGTTAGGGTTAGGGTAAGTTTAAGAGTTAGGGTTAGGTTTAGGTTTAGGTTCAGGTTTGGGGTTAAAATTGGGTTAGGGTTCGGGTTAGGGTAAGTGTTAGGGTTAGAGATAGGGTTAGCGTTAGGTTTAGGGTTAGTGTTAAGGTTAGGGTTAGGGTTAGATTTAGGCTAAGGGTTAGGGTTAGGGTTGGGGTTAGGGTTAGAGGAAGGGTTAGGTTCAGGGTAAGGGTAAGGGTTAGGGTTAGGGTAAGGATTAGGGTTAGGGTAAGGATAAGGGTTAGGGTTAGTGTTAGGGTTAGGGTTAGCATTAAGGTTAGGGTTAGGGATAGGGTTAGGAAAAGGTTAAGGGTTAGGGTTAGGGTTAGGGTAAGGATAAGTGTTATGTTTAGCGTTAGGTTAAGGGTTGGGGTTAGCGTTAGGTTTATGGTCAGCATTAAGGTTAGGGTTAGGGTTAGGGTAAGGGTAAGGGTGAGGGTTAGGGTTAGGGTAATGGTAAGGGTTAGGGTTAGGGTTAGGGTTAGGGTAAGGATTAGTGATAGGGTTAGGGTTAGGGATAGGTTTAGGGTTAGGGTAAGCGTAAGGGTTAGGGTTAGGGTTAGGTTTAGGTTTAGACTTAGGGTTAGGGTTAGGTTTAGGGTTAGGTATAGTTTTAGGGTAAGGGTAAGGGTTAGGTTTAGGGTTAGGGTTAGGGTTAGGGTTAAGGTTAGGGTTAGGGTTAGGGTTAGGGAAAGGGTAAGGGTTAGGGTTAGGGTTAGGGTAAGGGTTAGGGTTAGGTTTAGGGTTAGGGTTAGTGTAAGGATTAGGGTTAGGGTTAGGGTTAGGGTTAGGGTAAGGGTTAGGGTTAGGGTTAGGGTTAGGGTAAAGTTTAGGGTTAGCGGTTAGGGTAAAGGTTAGGGTTAGGGTTAGTGTTAGAGTTAGTGTAAGGATAAGGGTTAGTGTTAGGGTTAGTGTTAGGGTAAAGTTTAGGGTTAGGGTTAGGGTTAGGGGTTAGGGTTATGGTTAGCTTAAGGGTAAGGTTTAGGGTTAGGGTTTGGGTTAGGGGTTAGGGTTAGGGTTAGTGTAAGGGTTAGGTTAGGTTAAGGGTTAGGGTTAGGTTTAGGTTAAAGGTAAAGTTTAGGGTTAGGTTTAGGGTTAGGCTAAGGGTTAGGGTTATGGTTAGGGTTAGGTTTGAGTTTAGGGTTAGGGTAAGGGTAAGGGTTAGGGTTAAGCTAAGGGTAAGGGTTAAGGTTAAGGTTAGGGTTAGGGTTAGAGTTAGGGTTAGGGTAAGGGTTAGGGTTAGGGTTAGGTTCAGGGTTAGGGTATGGTTTAGGGTTAGCGTTAGGGTAACGGTAAGAGTTAGGGTTAGGTTTAGGGTTGGGGTTAAGTTTAGGGTTAGGGTTAGGGTAAGGGTAAGGTTTAGGTTTAGGGTTAGGGTTAGGGTAAGGTTAGGGTGAGCGTTAAGGTTAGGGTTAGGGTTAGTGTTTAGGGTTAGGTTTAGGGTTAGGGTAAGGGTAAGGGTTAGAGATAGGTTTAGGTTTAGGGTTAGGGGTTAGGGGTTAGGTTTAGGGTTAGGATTAGGGCTACAGTAAGGGATAGGGTTAGGGTTAGGGTAAGGGTAGGTGTTAGGGTTAGGGTTAGGTTTAGGGTTAGGGTTAGGTTAAGGGTTAGGGTTAGTGTTAGGGTTAGGGTTAGGATTAGGATAAGGGTAAGGTTTAGGGTCAAGATTAGGGTTAGGGTTAGGCGTTAGGATTAGCGTTATGGTTTGGATAAGGGTAAGGGTTAGGGTTAGGGTGAGGGTTAGGGTTAGATTTAGGGTTAGGGATAGAATAAGTGTAAGGGTTAGGGTTAGGGTTAGGGTTAGGTTTGGGTTAGGGTAGGGTAAGGGTAAGGGTTATGGTTAGAGTTAGGGTTAGGGTTAGGCGTTAATTTTAGGGTTAGGATTAGGGTTAGGGTAAGGGTTAGGGTTAGGGTTAGGGTTAGGGTAAGGGTAGGGTTATGGTCAGGGTTAGGTTTAGGGTAAGGGTAAGTGTTAGGTTTAGGGTTAGGGTTAGGGTAAGGGTAAGGGTAAGGGTTAGGGTTAGGGTTAGGGTCAGGGTAAGGGTTAGGGTTAGGTTAGGGTAAGGGTAAGTGTTAGGGTTAGGGTTAGGGTTAGGGTAAGGTTTAGGGTTAGGGTAAAGGTCAGGGTTAGGGTTAGTGTTAGGGTTAATATTAAGTTAAGGGTAAGGGTTAGGGTTAAGGTTAAGGTTAGGGTTAGAATTAGGGCTAGGATTAGGGTTAGGGTTAGGGTTCGGGTTAGGTTATGGTTTATGGTTAGGGTTAGGGTAAGGGTAAGAGTTAGTGTTAGGTTTAGGGTTAGGGTTAAGGTTAGGGTTAGGGTTAGGGTAAGGGTAAGGTTTAGGATTAGGGTTAGCTTTAGGGTAAGGTTAGGGTGAGCGTTAAGGTTAGGGTTAGGGTTAGTGTTTAGGTTTAGGTTTAGGGTTAGGGTTAGGTTTAGGGTTAGGGGTTAGGTTTAGGGTGAGGATTAGGGTTAGGATAGGGGTTAGGGTTAGGGTTAGGGTATGGGTAAGTGTTAGGGTTAGGGTTAGGTTTAGGGGTAGGGTTAGGTTAAGGTTAAGGGTTAGGGTTAGGGTTAGTGTTAGGGTAAGTGTAAGTGTTAGGGTTAGGCTTAGGGTTAGGGTTAGGATAAGGGTAAGGGTAAGGGTTAGTGCTAGGGTTAGGGTTAGGTTTAGGGTTAGGGTTAGGGTTAGGGTTGGGGTTAGGATAAGGATAAGTGTTAGGGTTAGGGTTAGGATAATGGTAAGTGTTAGGGTTAGGGTTAGGGTTAGGGTTAAGTTTAATGTTAGGGTTAGGCTTAGTTTTAGGGTTAGGTTAAGGGTTAGGGTTAGGGGTTAGATTTAGGTTTAGGGTTAGGTTTAGGGTTAGGGTAAGGGTAAGGGTTAGGGTTAGGGTTAGGGTTAGGGATAGGTTTAGGGTTTAGGTAAGGGTTAGGGTTTGGTTAGGGTTAGGGTTAGGGTGAGGGAAATGGTAAGGGTTAGGTTTAGGGTTAGGGTTAGAGTTAGGTTTAGGATTAGGTTTAGGGTTAGTTTTAGGTTTAGGTTTATGGTTAGGGTTAAGTAAGGGTAAGGGTTAGGTTTAGGGTGAAGGTTAGGGTAAGTGTTCGGGTTAGGGTTAGGTTTAGAGTTAGGGTTTAGGTTACGGTTAGGGTTAGGGTTAGGGTTTGGATTAGGGTTAGGTTTAGGGTTAGGGTAAGGGTAAGGGTTAGGGTTAGGTTTAGGTTTAGGGTTAGGCTTAGGGTAAGGGTTAGGGTTAGGGTTAGTGTTAGGGTTAGGGTTAGGGTTACGGTTAGGGTTAGGGTAAGGGTTAGGGTTAAGGTTAGGGTTAGGGTTAGGTTTGTGGTTAGGGTTAGGGTAAGGGTTATGGTTAGGGTACAGGTTAGGGTTAGGCGTAGGGTTAGGGTAAGGGTAAGTGTTAGGGTTAAGGTTATGGTTAGGGTTAGGGTTAGTGTTAGGTTTAGGGTTAGGGTTAGGTTTAGGGTAATGGTAAGGGTTAGGGTTAGGGTTAGGGTAAGGGTACGGGTTAGGATTAATGTTAGGGTTAATTTAGGATTAATGTTAGTTTTAGGTTTAGGGTTAGGGTAAGGGTAAGGTTTAGGGTTAGGGATAGGTAAGGGTTAGGGTTAGATTTGGGATTGAGGTTAGGGTTAGTGTTAGGTTTAGGTTTAAGGTTAGAGTAAGGGTAAGGGTTAGGGTTAGGGTTAGGGTTAAGATTAGAGTTATGGTTAGGGTTAGGCTAAGGGTTAGGTTTAGGTTTGGGATTAAGGTTAGGGTTAGGGTTAGAGTTAGGGTTAGGGTTATGGTAAGGGTAAGGGTTAGGGTTAGGGTTAGGGTTAGGGTAAGGGTTGGGTTTAGGGGTTAGGGTTAGATTTAGGATAAGGGTTAGGGATAGGGGTGAGGGTTAGGGTTAGGGTTAGTGTAAGGGTTAGGGCTAGGGTTAGGGTTAGGGTTACAGTAAGGGTTAGGGTTAGGGTTAGGGTTAGGGTTAGGGTTAGGGTTATGGCAAGGGTAAGTGTTAGGGTTAGTGTTAGGGTTAGCGTTAGGGTTAGGGTAAGTTTAAGAGTTAGGGTTAGGGTTAGGTTTAGGTTTAGGTTTGGGGTTAAAATTGGGTTAGGGTTCGGGTTAGGGTAAGTGTTAGGGTTAGGGATAGGGTTAGCGTTAGGGTTAGGGTTAGGGTTAAGGTTAGGGTTAGGGTTAGGGGTAGGCTAAGGGTTAGGGTTAGGGTTGGGGTTAGGGTTAGAGGAAGGGTTAGGTTCAGGGTAAGGGTAAGGGTTAGGGTTAGGGTTAGGGTAAGGATTAGGGTTAGGGTAAGGATTAGGGTTAGGGATAGTGTTAGGGTTAGGGTTAGCAGTAAGGTTAGGGTTAGGGTTAGGGTTAGGGAAAGGTTAAGGGTTATGGTTAGGGTTAGGTTAAGGATAAGTGTTAGGTTTAGCGTTAGGTTAAGGGTTGGGGTTAGCGTTAGGTTTAGGGTCAGCATTAAGGTTAGGGTTAGGGTAAGGGTAAGGGTTAGGGATAGGGTAATGTTAAGGGTTAGGGTTAGGGTTAGGGTAAGGATTAGTGATAGGGTTAGGGTTAGGGATAGGTTTAGGGTTAGGGTAAGCGTAAGGGTTAGGGTTAGGTTTAGGTATAGTTTTAGGGTAAGGGTAAGGGTTAGGTTTAGGGTTAGGGTTAGGGTTAGGGTGAAGGTTAGGGTTAGGGTTAGGGTTAGGGAAAGGTAAGGGTTAGGGTTAGGGTTAGGGTTACGGTAAGGGTTAGGCTTAGGTTTTGGGTTAGGGTTAGTGTAAGGATTAGGGTTAGGGTTAGGGTTAGGGTTAGGGTAAGGGTTAGGGTTAGGATTAGGGTTAGGGTAAAGTTTAGGGTTAGTGGTTAGGGTTAGGGTTAGGTTTAGGGTTATGGTAAGGGTTAGGGTTAGGTGTTAGGGTTAGGGTTTGGGTTAGGGTGAGGTTAAGGGTTAGGGTTAGAGTTAGCTTTAGGGTTAGGTTAACGGTAAGTGTTAGTGTTAGGGTTTGGGTTAGGATTAGCGGTTAAGGTTAGGCTTAAGGTTAGAATTAATGTATGGGTTATAGTTAGGGTTAGGGTAAGGGTAAGTGTTAGGGTTATGTTTAGGGTTAGCGTTAGGGTTGTGGCAAGGGTTAGGGTTAGGGTTAGGGTTAGGTTTAGGGGTAGGGTAAGTGTTAGGTTTAGGGTTAGGGTTAGGGATAGAGTAAGGGTAAGGGTTAGGGTTAGTGGTTAGGGTTAGGGTTTAGGGTTAGGTTAGGTTTAGTGGTAGGGTTAGAGTAAGGGTAAGGGTGAGGGTTAGGGTTAGGGTTAGGTTTGGTGTTAAGGTTAGGGTTAGGGTTAGGGTTAAGGTTAGGTTTAGGGTTAGGGTTAAGTTTAGGGTAAGGGTTAGGGTAAGGGTAAGGTATAGGGTTAAGGTTAGGGTTAGTGGTTAGGGTTAGGGTTAGGATTAGGTTAAGGGTTAGGGTTAGTTGTAGGGTGAGGGTTAGGGTTAGGGTTAGGGTAAGGGTTAGGTTTAGGGTTAGGCTTAGGGTTACGTTTGGGGTTAGGGTTAGGGTAAGGGTTAGGGTTAGGGTAAAGGTTATTGTTAGAGTTAGTGTTAGGGTTAGGGTAAGGGTAAGGGTTAGTGTTAGGGTTAGGGTTAGTGTTAGGTTCATGGTTAGGGTTAGGGTTAGTGTTAGGTTTGGGGTTAGGTTTAGGGTAAGGGTAAGGCTGCGGGTTAGGGTTAGGCTTAGGGTAAGGGTAAGGGTTAGTATTAATGTTAGGGTTAGGGTTAGGATTAGGATAAGGTAAGGTTTAGGGTTAGGGTTTGGTTTAGTGTAAGGGTTATGGTTAGGGTTAAGTTTAGGGGTAGTGTTAGGGTTAGGGTTACGGTAAGGGTAAGGGTTAGGGTTAGGGTTAGGTTTAGGCTTAAGGTTAAGGTTAGGGTTAGGGTTAGGCTAAGGGTTAGGGTTAGGGTTAGGGTAAGAGTTAGGGTTTGGGTTAGGGTTAGGGTTAGAGTTTTGGTTAGGGTTAGGGTAAGGGTAAGGGTAAGGATTAGTGTTAGGGTTAGGTTAGGGTAAAGTTTAGAGTTACGGTTAGGGTTAGAGTTAGGGTAAGGCTTAGGGTGAGGGTTAGGGTTAAGGTTAGGGTTAGGGTAAGTTTAATGCTTAGGGTTAGGGTTAGGATTAGTTTCAGGGTACGGGTAAGGTTTAGGGTTAGGGTTAGGGTTAGGGTTAGGTTTAGGGTTAGGGTTAGGGTTAGTGTAAGGGTAAGGTTTAGGGTTAGGTTTAGGGTTATGTTTAAGGTTAGGGTTAGGGTTAGGTTTGGGGTTAGGTTTAGGGTAACAGTAAGGGTTAGGTTTAGGGTTAGGGTTAGGGTAAGGGTAAGGGTTAGGTTAGGGTTAGGGTTAAGGTTAAGGCTAGGGTTAGGGTTAGGGTTAGGGTAAGGATTAGGGTTAGGGTTACGGTTTGGTTAAGGGTAAGGGTAAGGGTAAAAGTTATGGTTAGTTTTACTGTTAGGTTTAGGGTTAGGGTTAGGTAAGCGTGAGGGTTAGGGTTAGGGTTTCGGTAAGCGTACGGGTTAGGATTAATGTTAGGGTTAGGTTTAGGATTAAGGTTAGGGTAAGGGTTAGGGTTAGGGTTAGGGTTAAGGTTAGGGTTAGTGTTAGGGTTAGGTTTAGGGTTAGATACGGGTAATGGTTAGGGTTAGGGTTCAGGTTAAGGTTAGGGTTATGGTTAGGGTTAGGCTAAGGGTTAGGTTTAGGGTTAGGATAAGGGTTAGGGTTTGGGTTAGGGTTAGGGTTAGAGTTAGGGTTAGGTTTAGGGTAAGGGTAAGGGTTAGGGTTAGGGTGAGGGTTAGGGTAAGGGTTGGGGTTAGGGGTTAGGGTTAGATTTAGGATAAGGGTTAGGGATAGGGGTTAGGGTTAGGGATAGGGTTAGTGTAATGGTTAGGGTAACGGTTAGAGTTAGGGTATGGTAAGGGTTAGGGTTAGGTTTAGGGCAAGGGTAATTGTCAGGGTTAGTGTTAGGGTTAGCGTTAGGGTTAGGGTACGTTTAAGAGTTAGGTTTAGGGTTAGGTTTAGGTTGAGGTTTGGGGTTAAGGTTTGGGTTAGGGTTGGCGTTAGGGTGAGTGTTAGGGTTAGGGTTAGGGTTAGCGTTAGGTTTAGGGTTAGGGTTAAGTTTAGGGTTAGGGTTAGCCTAAGGGTTAGGGTTAGGGTTAGGGTAAGGGTTAGGGTTAGGGTTGGGGTTGGGGTTAGAGGAAGGGTTAGGGTTAGGGTAAGGGTAAGGGTTAGGGTTAGGTTAGGGTTAGAGTAACGATTAGGGTTAGGCTAAGGATTAGAGTTAGGGTTAGGGTTAGTGTTAGGGTTAGGATTAGGGTTAGGGTAAGGGTAAGGATAAGGGTTAGGTTTAGGGTTAGGTTAAGGGTTGGAGTTAGCGTTAGGTTTAGGGTCAGCATTAAGGTTAGGGTTAGGTTTAGGGTAAGGGTAAGGGTTAGCGTTAGGGTTAGGGTAAG
Source organism: Megascapheus bottae (assembly GCA_024803745.1). Taxonomy (NCBI): domain Eukaryota; kingdom Metazoa; phylum Chordata; class Mammalia; order Rodentia; family Geomyidae; genus Megascapheus; species Megascapheus bottae. The sequence goes on along the minus strand of JANJXV010001028.1, from coordinate 99,011 downwards.
TGTTAGGTTTACGGTTAGGGTTAGGGTAAGGATTAGTGTTAGGGTTAGGGTTAGGTTTAGGGTTAGGGTAAGCGTAAGGGTTAGGGTTAGGGTTAGATTTAGGGTTAGGCTTAAGGTTAGGATTAGGGTTAGGTATAGGGTTAGGGTAAGGGTATGGGTTAGGCTTAGGGTTAGGGTTAGGGTTAGGGTTAAGGTTAGGGTTAGGGTTAGTGTTATGGTTAGGGTTAGGTTTAGGGTAAAGGTAAGTGTTAGGGTTAGGTTCAGGGTTAGGGTTAGGGTTAGGGTTAGGGTAAGGGTAAGGGTTAGGGTTAGGGTTAGGTTTAGAGTTAGGGTTAGGTTTAGGGTTAGGGTTAGGGTTAGGTTTAGAGTTAGGGTATGGGTAAGGGTTAGGGTGAGTTGTAGGGTTAGGATTAAGGTTAGGTTTAGGGTTAGGGTTAGGGTAGGGGTAAGTGTTAGGGTTAGGGTTAGGGAAAGGGTAAGGGTTAGGGTTAGGGTTAGGTTAGGATAAGGATTAGGGTTAGGGTTAGGGTAACGGTAAGTGTTAGGGTTAGGGTTAGGGTTAGGATTAGCTGTTAAGATTAGGCTTAAGGTTAGAATTAATGTATGGGTTATAGTTAGGGTTAGGGTAAGGGTAAGTGTTAGGGTTATGATTAGGGTTAGCGTTAGGGTTGGGGCAAGGGTTAGGGTTAGGGTTAGGGTTAGGTTTAGGGGTAGGTTTAGCTGTAGGGTAAGTGTTAGGTTTAGGGTTAGGGTTAGGGATAGAGTAAGGGTAAGGGTTAGGGTTAGGGGTTAAGGTTAGGTTAGGTTTAGTGTTAGGGTTAGAGTAAGGGTATGGGTGAGGGTTAGGGTTAGGGTTAGGGTTAGGGTTAGGTTTGGTGTTAAGGTTAGGGTTAGGGTTAGGGTTAAGGTTAGGTTTAGGGTTAGGGTTAAGTTTAGGGTTAGGGTTAGGTTAAGGGTAAGGTTTAGGGTTAAGGTTAGGGTTAGTCGTTAGGGTTAGGGTAAGGGTTAGGGTTAGGGTTAGTTTTAGTGTGAGGCTTAGGGTTAGCGTTAGGGTAAGTGTTAGGGTTAGGGGTAGGTTTAGGGTTACGTTTGGGGTTAGGGTTTGGGTAAGGTTTAGGGTTAGGGTAAAGGTTAGGGTTAGTGTTAGAGTTAGGGTTAGGGTAAGGGTAAGGGTTAGTGTTAGGGTTAAGGTTAGTGTTAGGTTCCTGGTTAGGGTTAGGGTTAGTGTTAGAGTTAGTGTTAGATTTAGGGTTAGGGTTAGGGTAAGGGTAAGGGTGAGGGTTAGTTTTAGGTTTAGGGTAAGGGTAAGGGTTAGTATTAATGTTAGGGTTAGGTTTAGGATTAGGATAAGGTAAGGGTTAGGGTTAGGGTTAGGGTTAGTGTAAGGTTTAGGGTTAGGGTTAAGTTTAGGGGTAGTGTTAGGGTTAGGGTTAGGGTAAGGGTAAGGGTTAGGGTTAGGGTTAGGTTTAGGCTTAAGGTTAAGGTTAGGGTTAGGGTTAGGCTAAGGGTTAGGGTTAGGGATAGGGTAAGAGTTAGGGTTTGGGTTAGGGTTAGGGTTAGAGTTTGGGTTAGGGTTAGGGTAAGGGTAAGGATAAGGGTTAGTGTTAGGGTTAGGGTTAGGGTAAAGGTTAGGGTTAGTGTTAGGGTTAGAGTTAGGGTAAGGCTTAGGGTTAGAGTTAGGGTTAGGGTTAGGTTAGGTTTAGGGTTAGTGTTAGATAAGGGTAAGGGTTATGGTTAGGGTTAGGATTAGGGTTAGGGTTCAGCTTAGGGTTAGGGTAAGTTTAACGCTTAGGGTTAGGGTTAGGATTAGGTTCAGGGTACGGGCAAGGTTTAGGGTTAGGGTTAGGGTTAGGGTTAGGGTTAGGTTTAGGGTTAGGGTTAGTGTTAGGGTAAGGGTAAGGTTTAGGGTTAGGGTTAGGGTTAGGTTTAATGTTAGGGTTAGGGTTAGGTTTGTGGTTAGGTTTAGGGTAACAGTAAGGGTTAGGGTTAGGGTTAGGGTTAGGGTGAGGGTAAGGGTTAGGGTTAGTGTTAGGGTTAAGGTTATGGTTATGGTTAGGGTTAGGGTTAGGGTAAGGATTAGGGTTAGGGTTACGGTTTCGTTAAGGGTAAGGGTAAGGGTAAAGGTTAGGGTTAGTGTTAGGGTTAGGTTTAGGGTTAGGGTTAGGTAAGCGTGAGGGTAAGGGTTAGGGTTAGGGTAAGCATACGGTTTAGAATTAATGTTAGGGTTAGGTTTAGAATTAAGGTTAGGGTTAGGGTTAGGGTAAGGGTAAGGCTTAGGGTTAGGGTTAGGTTTAGGGTAAGGGTTAGGGTTAGGGTTAGGGTTAAGGTTAGGGTTAGTGTTAAGGTAAGGTTTAGGGTTAGAGTAAGGGTAATGGTTAGAGTTAGGGTTAGGGTTAAGTTTAGGGTTATGGTTAGGGTTAGGCTAAGGGTTAGGGTTAGGGTTAGGATAAGGGTTAGGGTTTGGGTTAGGGTTAGGGTTAGAGTTAGGGTTAGGGTTAGGGTAAGGGTTGCGGTTAGGGGTTAGGGTTAGGGTTAGGGTTAGGGTTAGGGTTAGGGTTAGAGTTAGGGTTATGGTAAGGGTTAGGGTTAGCTTTAGGGCAAGGGTAAGTGTCAGGGTTAGTGTTATGGTTAGCGTTAGGGTTAGGGTAAGTTTAAGAGTTAGGGTTAGGGTTAGGTTTAAGTTTAGGTTTGGGGTTAAGGTTTGGGTTAGGGTTCGGGTTAGGGTAAGTGTTAGGGTTAGGGTTAGGGTTAGCGTTAGGGTTAGGGTTAGGGTTAAGTTTAGGGTTAGTGTTAGGCTTAGCCTAAGGGTTAGGGTTAGGGTTAGGGTAAGGGTTAGGGTTAGGGTTGGGGTTGTGGTTAGAGGAAGGGTTAGGGTTAGGGTAAGGGTAAGGGTTAGGGTTAGGGTTAGGGTTAGGGTAAGGGTTGCGGTTAGGGGTTAGGGTTAGATTTAGGATAAGGGTTAGGGATAGGGGTTAGGGTTAGGGTTAGGGTTAGTGTAAGGTTTAGGGTAAGGGGTAGAGTTAATGTTATGGTAAGGGTTAGGGTTAGGGTTAGGGCAAGGTTAAGTGTCAGGGTTAGTGTTATGGTTAGCGTTAGGGTTAGGGTAAGTTTAAGAGTTAGGGTTAGGGTTAGGTTTAAGTTTAGGTTTGGGGTTAAGGTTTGGGTTAGGGTTCAGGTTAGGGTAAGTGTTAGGGTTAGGGTTAGCGTTAGGTTTAGGGTTAGGGTTAGGGTTAAGTTTAGGGTTAGGGTTAGGCTTAGCCTAAGGGTTAGGGTTAGGGTGAGGGTAAGGGTTAGGGTTAGGGTTGGGGTTCGGGTTAGAGGAAGGGTTAGGGTTAGGGTAAGTGTAAGGGTTAGGGTTAGGTTAGGGTTAGAGTAACGATTAGGGTTAGGCTTAAGATTAGGGTTAGGGTTAGGGTTAGGGTTAGCATTAATGTTAGGGTTAGGGTTAGGGTTGGGGAAAGGTTAAGGGTTAGGGTTAGGGTTAGTGTTAGGGTTAGGGTTAGGGTTAGGGTAAGGGTAAGGATAAGGGTTAGGTTTAGGGTTAGGTTAAGGGTTGGGCTTAGCGTTAGGTTTAGGGTCAGCATTAAGTTTAGGGTTAGGTTTAGGGTAAGGGTAAGGGTTAGGGTTAGGTTTATGGTAAGGGTAAGGGTTAGGGTTAGGGTTAGGGTTAGGGTAAGGGTTAGGGTTAGGGTTAGGGTTAAGGTTAGGGTTAGTGTTATGGTAAGTTTTAGGGTTAGATTAAGGGTAATGGTTAGGGTTAGGGTTAGGGTTAAGTTTAGGGTTAGGGTTAGGCTTAGCCTAAGGTTAGGGTTAGGGTTAGGGTAAGGGTTAGGTTAGGGTTGGGGTTGTGGTTAGAGGAAGGGTTAGGGTTAGGGTAAGGGTAAGGGTTAGGGTTAGGGTTAGGGTTAGGGTAAGGGTTGCGGTTAGGGGTAAGGGTTAGATTTAGAATAAGGGTTAGGGATAGGGGTTGGGGTAGGGTTAGGGTTAGTTTAAGGGTTAGGGTAAGGGTTAGAGTTAGGGTTATGGTAAGGGTTAGGGTTAGGGTTAGGGCAAGGGTAAGTGTCAGGGTTAGTGTTATGGTTAGCGTTAGGTTTAGGGTAAGTTTAAGAGTTACGGTTAGGGTTAGGTTTAAGTTTAGGTTTGGGGTTAAGGTTTGGGTTAGGGTTCGGTTTAGGGTAAGTGTTAGGGTTAGGGTTAGGGTTAGCGTTAGGTTTAGGGTTAGGGTTAACTTTAGGGTTAGGGTTAGGCTTAGCCTAAGGGTTAGGGTTAGGTTTAGGGTAAGGGTTAGGGTTAGGGTTGGGGTTGGAGTCAGAGGAAGGGTTAGGGTTAGGGTAAGGGTAAGGGTTAGGGTTAGGGTTAGCATTAAGGTTAGGGTTAGGGTTAGGGTTGGGGAAAAGTTAAGGGTTAGGGTTAGGGTTAATGTTAGGGTTAGGGTTAGGGTTAGGGTTGGGGAAAAGTTAAGGGTTAGGGTTAGGTTTAGTGTTAGGGTTAGGGTTAGGGTTACGGTAAGGGTAAGGATAAGGGTTAGGTTTAGGGTTAGGTTAAGGTTTGGGCTTAGCGTTAGGTTTAGGGTCAGCATTAAGGTTAGGGTTAGGTTTAGGGTAAGGGTAAGGGTTAGGGTTAGGGTTAGGGTAAGGGTTAGGTATACGGTTAGGGTTAGGGTAAAGATTAGTGTTAGGGCTAGTGTTAGGGTTAGGTTTAGGGTTAGGCTTAAGGTTAGGATTAGGGTTAGGTATAGGGTTAGGGTAAGGGTATTGGTTAGGGTTAGGGTTAGGGTTAGGGTTAAGGTTAGGGTTAGGGTTAGTGTTATGGTTAGGGTTAGGGTTAGGTAAAGGTAAGTGTTAGGGTTAGGTTCAGGGTTAGGTTTAGGGTTAGGGTTAGGGTAAGGGTTAGGTTGAGGGTTAGGTTTAGAATTAGGGTTAGGTTTAGATTTAGGGTTAGGGTTAGGTTTAGACTTAGGGTATGTGTAAGGGTTACGGTGAGTTGTAGGGTTAGGGTTAGGGTTAGGGTTAACTTTAGGGTTAGGGTTAGGCTTAGCCTAAGGGTTAGGGTTAGGTTTAGGGTAAGGGTTAGGGTTAGGGTTGGGGTTGGAGTCAGAGGAAGGGTTAGGGTTAGGGTAAGGGTAAGGGTTAGAGTTAGGGTTAGCATTAAGGTTAGGGTTAGGGTTAGGGTTGGGGAAAAGTTAAGGGTTAGGGTTAGGGTTAGTGTTAGGGTTAGGGTTAGGGTTAGGGTTGGGGAAAAGTTAAGGGTTAGGGTTAGGGTTAGTGTTAGGGTTAGGGTTAGGGTTACGGTAAGGGTAAGGATAAGGGTTAGGTTTAGGGTTAGGTTAAGGTTTGGGCTTAGCGTTAGGTTTAGGGTCAGCATTAAGGTTAGGGTTAGGTTTAGGGTAAGGGTAAGGGTTAGGTATACGGTTAGGGTTAGGGTAAGGATTAGTGTTAGGGCTAGTGTTAGGGTTAGGTTTAGGGTTAGGCTTAAGGTTAGGATTAGGGTTAGGTATAGGGTTAGGGTAAGGGTATTGGTTAGGGTTAGGGTTAGGGTTAGGGTTAAGGTTAGGGTTAGGGTTAGTGTTATGGTTAGGGTTAGGGTTAGGGTAAAGGTAAGTGTTAGGGTTAGGTTCAGGGTTAGGTTTAGGGTTAGGGTTAGGGTAAGGGTTAGGGTTAGTGTTAGGGTTAGGGTTAGGTTTAGAGTTAGGGTTAGGTTTAGGGTTAGGGTTAGGGTTAGGTTTAGAGTTAGGGTATGGGTAAGGGTTAGGGTGAGTTGTAGGGTTAGGATTAAGTTTAGGTTTAGGGTTAGGGTTAGGGTTAGGGTAGGGGTAACGGTTAGGGTTAGGGTTAGGGTTAGGTTAGGATAAGGATTAGGGTTAGGGTTAGTGTTAGGGTAAGGGTTAGGGTTTGGGTTAGGGTTAGGGTTAGCATTCAGTTTAGGGTTAGGGTAAGGGTAAGGGTTAGGGTTAGCCTTAAGGTTAGGGTAAGTGTTAGGTTTAAGGTTAGGTTTAGGATTAGGGTTAGGTTTTGGCTTAGGGTAAGGGTAAGGGTTAGGGTTAGGGTTAGTGTTACGGTTAGGGTTAAAGGTAAGGTTAGGGTAAGACCTAGGGTAAGGGTAAGGGTCAGGTTTAGGTTTAGGGTTAGGTGTTAAGGTTAGTGGAAGGGTTACAGTAAGGTAAGGTTTAGGGTTAGGGTTAGGGTTAGGGGTTAGGGTTAGGGTTAGGGTTAGGGTTTAGGGTTAGGGTTAGCATTAAGGTTAGGGTTAGTGTTAGGTTAAAGTAAGGGTTATGGTTAGGGTTAGGTTTAATGTTAGGGTTAGAGTAAGGGTAAGGGTTAGGGTTAGGGTTAGGGTTAGGGTTAGGATTATGGTTAGGGTTAGGGTTAGGGTTAGTGTTAGGTTTAGGATAAGGGTTAGGGTTAGGGGTTAGAGTTAGGGTTAGGGTTAGGTTTAGGGGTTAGGGTTAGGGTTAGCGTTAGGGTAAACGTAAGGGATAGGGTTAGGTTAAAGGTAAGGGATAGGGTTAGTGTTAGGGTTAGTGGTTAGTGGTAGGGTTAGGGTTAGGGTAAGGGTAAGGTTTAGGGTTAGCAATAGGGTTAGGGGTTAGGGTTAGGGTTAGTGTTGGGGTAAGGGTTCGGGTTACGGTTAGGGTTAGGGTAAGGGTTAGGATTATGGTTAGGGTAAGGTTTAGGGTTAGGGTAAGGGTTAAGGTTAGGGTTAGGTTTAGGATTAGGGTTAGGGTAAGGTTAATGGTTAGGGTTAGGGTTCGGGTAGGGTTAAGGTTAGGTTTAGTGTTAGGGTTAGAGTTAGGTTAGGGTAAGGGTTAGGGTTAGGGTTAGGTTTTGGATAAGGGTTAGGGTTAGGGGTTAGAGTTAGGGTTAGTGTTAGGGTTAGGGGTTAGAGTTAGGGTTAGGGTAAGGATTAGGGTTAGGGTTACGGTTTGGGTAAGGGTAAGGGTAACGGTAAAGGTTAGGGTTAGTGTTAGGGTTACAGTTAGGTTTAGGGTTAAGGTTAGGGTAAAGGTTAGGGTTAGGCTTAGGGTTATGGTTACGGTTAGGGGTTAGGGTTAGGGTTAGGGTTAAGGTAAAGATAAGGTTTAGTGTTAGGAATAGGTTTATGGGTTAGGGTTAGGGTTAGTGTTAGGGTTAGTGTTAGGGTTAGGGTTCGGGTTAGGGTTAGGGTAAGGGTTAGGATTAGGGTTAGGGTAAGGGTTAGTGTTAGGGTAACGGTTAGGGTTACGGTTAGGGTAAGGGTTAGGGTTAGGTTTTGGGTAAGGGTAGTGTTAAAGTTAGGGTTAGGTTTAGGGTTAGGGTAAGGGTTAGGGTTAGGGTTAGGGTTAGAGTTAGGGTTAGGGTTAGGGTAAGGGTAAGGGTTAGGGTTAGGGTTAGGCTTAGGGTTAGGGTTTAGGTTTAGGGTTAGGATTAGGGTTAGGTTAAGTTTAGGGTTACTTTTAAGGTAAGTGTAAGGGTTAGGTTTAGGGTCAGGGTTAGTGTTAGTGTAAGGGTTAGGGTTAGGGTTAGGTTATGGTAACGGTTAGGGTTAGGGGTTAGGTTTAGTGTTAGGGTAGTGTTAGGGTAAGGGTTAGTGTTAGGGTTAGGGTTAGAGTTAGGTTTAGGGTTAGGGTAAGGGTAAGTGTTAGGTTTAGGGTCAGGGTTAGGGTTAAGGTTAGGTTTAGGGTTTGGATTAGGGTTAGCTTTAGGTGTAGGGTTAGGGTTAAGGTAAGTGTAAGGGTTAGGGTTAGGGTTAAGGTTAGGGTTAGGGAAAGGGTAAGGGTTAGGGTTAGGGTTAGTGTTAGGGTTAGGGTTAGCAGTAAGGTTAGGGTTAGGGTTAGCTTTAAGGTTAGGGGTAGGGTTAGGGTAAGGGAAAGGGTTAGGTTTCAGGTTAGTGTTAGTTTTAGGGTTAGGGTAAGGGTTAGGGTTAGTGTTAGGGTTAGGTTTAAGGTTAGGATTAGGGTTAGGGTTAGGTTTAGGGTTAGGATTAGGCTTAGGGTTAAGGTATGGGTTAGGGTTAGGGTTAGGGTTTGGGTAAGGGTTAGGGTTAGGGGTTAGGATTAGGGTTAGGGTTAGGTTGAGGGTAAGGGTTAGGGTTAGGGTTAGAGTTAGGTTTAGGGTAAGTGTTAGGGTGAGGGCAGGGGTTAGGGTTAGGTTTAGGGTCAGGTTTAGGGTGAGGGTAAGTGTTAGGGTTAGGGTTAGGGTTAGGGTTAGGTTTAAGGTTAGGATTAGGGTTAGGGTTAGGTTTAGGGTTAGGATTAGGCTTAGGGTTAAGGTATGGGTTAGGGTTTGGGTAAGGGTTAGGGTTAGGGGTTAGGATTAGGGTTAGGGTTAGGTTGAGGGTAAGGGTTAGGGTTAGGGTTAGAGTTAGGTTTAGGGTAAGTGTTAGGTTGAGGGCAGGGGTTAGGGTTAGGTTTAGGGTCAGGTTTAGGGTGAGGGTAAGTGTTAGGGTTAGGGTTAGGGTTAGGGAAAGGGTAAGGGTAAGGGTTAGGGTTAGGGGTTACGGTTAGGTTTAGGGTTAGGGTTGGAGTAAGGGTAAAGGTGAGGGTTAGTGTTAGGGTTAGGTTTAGGGTTAAGGTTAGGGTTAGGGAAAGTGTCAGGGTAAGGGTTAGGGTTACTGTTAGGGTAAGGATTAGGGTTAGGGTTAGGGTAAAGGTTAGGATTAGGGTTAGGGTTAGTGTTAGCATTAAGTTTAGGGTTAGGGTTAGCGTAAGGGTAAGGGTTAGGTTTAGGGTTAGGGTAAGGATTAAGTTTCGGGTAAGGGTTAGGGTTAGCCTTAATGTTAGGGTTAGGGTTAGGGTAAGGGTAAGGGTTAGATTTAGGCCTCGGGTTATGGTTAGGGGTTAGGGTTTGGGTTAGGTTTAGGGTTAAGTTTAGGGTTAGGGTTAGGGTTAGGGTGAGGGTGAAGGTAAGTGTTAGGGTTAGGGTTAGGGTTAGGGGTTGGAGTTAGGGTTAGGGTTAGGGTTAGGGTAAGGGTACGGGTTAGGGTTAGGGTTAGGATCAGGGTTAGGGTTAGGGTAAGGGTAAGGGTTAGGGTTATGGTTAGGGTTAGGTTTATGGTTAGGGTTAGGTTTAGGTTTAGGTTTAGGGTAAGGTTAATTGTTAGGGTTAGGGTTCGGGTATGGTTAAGGTTAGGTTTAGGGTTAGGGTTAGAGTGAGGGTTAGGTAAGGGTGGATAAGGGTTAGGGTTAGGGGTTAGAGTTAGGGTTAGGGTTAGGGGTTAGGGTTAGGGTTAGGGTAAGGATTAGGGTTAGGGTTACGGTTTGGGTAAGGGTAAGGGTAAGTGTAAGTGTAAGGGTCAGGGTTAGTGTTAGGGTTAGTGTTATGTTTAGGGTTAGGGTTCGGGTAAGGGTTAGGGTTAGGTTTAGGGTTGGGGTTAGGGGTTATGATTAGGGTTAGGGTTAGGGTAACAGTAAAGTTTAGTGTTAAGAATAGGGTTAAGGGTTAGGGTTAGGCTTAGTGTTAGTGTTAATATTAGGAGTTAGGGTTCGGATTAGGGTTAGGGTTAGGGTAAGGGTTAGGATTAGGGTTAGGGTAAGTGTTAGTGTTAGAGTAAGGGTTAGGGTTACGGTTAGGGTAAGGATTAGGGATAGGGTTAGGGGTTAGGTTTAGGGTTAGTGTTAGGGTAAGGGTTAGGGTTAGGGTAAGGGTTAGGGTTAGGGTTTGGGTAAGGGTAGGGTTAGAGTTAGGGTTAGGGTTAGGGTTATGGCTTAGGGTTAGGGTTAGGGTAAGTTTTAGGTTTAGGGATAGGGTTAGGGTAAGTGTTAGGGTTAGGGTTAAGGTTAGGGATAGTGTAAGGGTAAGGGTTAGGGTTAGGGGTTAGGGTTAGCGTTAGAGTTAGGTTTAGGGTTAGGGTTGGAGTAAGGGTAAAGGTGTGGGTTAGGGTTAGGGTTAGGGTTAGGTTTAGGGTTAAGGATAGGGTTAGGGAAAGGGTTAGTGTTAGGTTTAGGGTTAGGTTTAGGGTAACGATTAGAGTTAGGGTTAGGGTAAGGGTTAGGATTAGGGTTAGGCTTAGGGTTAGCATTAAGTTTATGGTTAGGTTTAGCATAAGGGTAAGGGTTAGGTTTAGGGTTAGGGTTAGTGTTAGGGTAAGGATTAGGTTTCGGGTTAGGGTTAGGGTTAGCCATAAGGTTAGGGTTAGAGTTAGGGTAAGGGTAAGGGTTAGATTTAGGGCTAGGGTTACGGTTAGGGGTTAGGGTAAGGTTAGGGTTAGGGTTAAGTTTAGGGTTAGGGTTATTGTTTAGGGTTAGTGTGAGGGTAAGTGTTAGGGTTAGGTTTACGGTTAGGGGTTAGAGTTAGGGTTAGGGTTAGGTTTAGGGTAAGGGTAAGGGTTAGGGTTAGGGTTAGGGTTAGGGTTAGGTTGAGGGTTAGGTTTAGAATTAGGGTTAGGTTTAGATTTAGGGTTAGGGTTAGGTTTAGACTTAGGGTATGTGTAAGGGTTACGGTGAGTTGTAGGGTTAGGGTTAGGGTTAGGGTTAACTTTAGGTTTAGGGTTAGGCTTAGCCTAAGGGTTAGGGTTAGGTTTAGGGTAAGGGTTAGGGTTAGGGTTGGGGTTGGAGTCAGAGGAAGGGTTAGGGTTAGGGTAAGGGTAAGGGTTAGGGTTAGGGTTAGCATTAAGGTTAGGGTTAGGGTTAGGGTTGGGGAAAAGTTAAGGGTTAGGGTTAGGGTTAGTGTTAGGGTTAGGGTTAGGGTTAGGGTTGGGGAAAAGTTAAGGGTTAGGGTTAGGGTTAGTGTTAGGGTTAGGGTTAGGGTTACGGTAAGGGTAAGGATAAGGGTTAGGTTTAGGGTTAGGTTAAGGTTTGGGCTTAGCGTTAGGTTTAGGGTCAGCATTAAGGTTAGGGTTAGGTTTAGGGTAAGGGTAAGGGTTAGGGTTAGGGTTAGGGTAAGGGTTAGGTATACGGTTAGGGTTAGGGTAAGGATTAGTGTTAGGGCTAGTGTTAGGGTTAGGTTTAGGGTTAGGCTTAAGGTTAGGATTAGGGTTAGGTATAGGGTTAGGGTAAGGGTATTGGTTAGGGTTAGGGTTAGGGTTAGGGTTAAGGTTAGGGTTAGGGTTAGTGTTATGGTTAGGGTTAGGGTTAGGGTAAAGGTAAGTGTTAGGGTTAGGTTCAGGGTTAGGTTTAGGGTTAGGGTTAGGGTAAGGGTTAGGGTTAGTGTTAGGGTTAGGGTTAGGTTTAGAGTTAGGGTTAGGTTTAGGGTTAGGGTTAGGGTTAGGTTTAGAGTTAGGGTATGGGTAAGGGTTAGGGTGAGTTGTAGGGTTAGGATTAAGTTTAGGTTTAGGGTTAGGGTTAGGGTTAGGGTAGGGGTAACGGTTAGGGTTAGGGTTAGGGTTAGGTTAGGATAAGGATTAGGGTTAGGGTTAGTGTTAGGGTAAGGGTTAGGGTTTGGGTTAGGGTTAGGGTTAGCATTCAGTTTAGGGTTAGGGTAAGGGTAAGGGTTAGGGTTAGCCTTAAGGTTAGGGTAAGTGTTAGGTTTAAGGTTAGGTTTAGGATTAGGGTTAGGTTTTGGCTTAGGGTAAGGGTAAGGGTTAGGGTTAGGGTTAGTGTTACGGTTAGGGTTAGGTTTAGAGTTAGGGTTAGGTTTAGGGTTAGGGTTAGGGTTAGGTTTAGAGTTAGGGTATGGGTAAGGGTTAGGGTGAGTTGTAGGGTTAGGATTAAGTTTAGGTTTAGGGTTAGGGTTAGGGTTAGGGTAGGGGTAACGGTTAGGGTTAGGGTTAGGGTTAGGTTAGGATAAGGATTAGGGTTAGGGTTAGTGTTAGGGTAAGGGTTAGGGTTTGGGTTAGGGTTAGGGTTAGCATTCAGTTTAGGGTTAGGGTAAGGGTAAGGGTTAGGGTTAGCCTTAAGGTTAGGGTAAGTGTTAGGTTTAAGGTTAGGTTTAGGATTAGGGTTAGGTTTTGGCTTAGGGTAAGGGTAAGGGTTAGGGTTAGGGTTAGTGTTACGGTTAGGGTTAAAGGTAAGGTTAGGGTAAGACCTAGGGTAAGGGTAAGGGTCAGGTTTAGGTTTAGGGTTAGGTGTTAAGGTTAGTGGAAGGGTTACAGTAAGGTAAGGTTTAGGGTTAGGGTTAGGGTTAGGGGTTAGGGTTAGGGTTAGGGTTAGGGGTTAGGGTTAGGGTTAGCATTAAGGTTAGGGTTAGTGTTAGGTTAAAGTAAGGGTTATGGTTAGGGTTAGGTTTAATGTTAGGGTTAGAGTAAGGGTAAGGGTTAGGGTTAGGGTTAGGGTTAGGGTTAGGATTAGGGTTAGGGTTAGGGTTAGGGTTAGTGTTAGGTTTAGGATAAGGGTTAGGGTTAGGGGTTAGAGTTAGGGTTAGGGTTAGGTTTAGGGGTTAGGGTTAGGGTTAGCGTTAGGGTAAACGTAAGGGATAGGGTTAGGTTAAAGGTAAGGGATAGGGTTAGTGTTAGGGTTAGTGGTTAGTGGTAGGGTTAGGGTTAGGGTAAGGGTAAGGTTTAGGGTTAGCAATAGGGTTAGGGGTTAGGGTTAGGGTTAGTGTTGGGGTAAGGGTTCGGGTTACGGTTAGGGTTAGGGTAAGGGTTAGGATTATGGTTAAGGTAAGGTTTAGGGTTAGGGTAAGGGTTAAGGTTAGGGTTAGGTTTAGGATTAGGGTTAGGGTAAGGTTAATGGTTAGGGTTAGGGTTCGGGTAGGGTTAAGGTTAGGTTTAGTGTTAGGGTTAGAGTTAGGTTAGGGTAAGGGTTAGGGTTAGGGTTAGGTTTTGGATAAGGGTTAGGGTTAGGGGTTAGAGTTAGGGTTAGTGTTAGGGTTAGGGGTTAGAGTTAGGGTTAGGGTAAGGATTAGGGTTAGGGTTACGGTTTGGGTAAGGGTAAGGGTAACGGTAAAGGTTAGGGTTAGTGTTAGGGTTACAGTTAGGTTTAGGGTTAAGGTTAGGGTAAAGGTTAGGGTTAGGCTTAGGGTTATGGTTACGGTTAGGGGTTAGGGTTAGGGTTAAGGTAAAGATAAGGTTTAGTGTTAGGAATAGGTTTATGGGTTAGGGTTAGGGTTAGTGTTAGGGTTAGTGTTAGGGTTAGGGTTCGGGTTAGGGTTAGGGTAAGGGTTAGGATTAGGGTTAGGGTAAGGGTTAGTGTTAGGGTAACGGTTAGGGTTACGGTTAGGGTAAGGGTTAGGGTTAGGGTTAGGGGTTAGGGTTAGGGTTAGGGTAAGGGTTAGGGTTAGGGTAAGGGTTAGGGTTAGGTTTTGGGTAAGGGTAGTGTTAAAGTTAGGGTTAGGTTTAGGGTTAGGGTAAGGGTTAGGGTTAGGGTTAGGGTTAGAGTTAGGGTTAGGGTTAGGGTAAGGGTAAGGGTTAGGGTTAGGGTTAGGCTTAGGGTTAGGGTTTAGGTTTAGGGTTAGGATTAGGGTTAGGTTAAGTTTAGGGTTACTTTTAAGGTAAGTGTAAGGGTTAGGTTTAGGGTCAGGGTTAGTGTTAGTGTAAGGGTTAGGGTTAGGGTTAGGTTATGGTAACGGTTAGGGTTCGGGGTTAGGTTTAGTGTTAGGGTTAGTGTTAGGGTAAGGGTTAGTGTTAGGGTTAGGGTTAGAGTTAGGTTTAGGGTTAGGGTAAGGGTAAGTGTTAGGTTTAGGGTCAGGGTTAGGGTTAAGGTTAGGTTTAGGGTTTGGATTAGGGTTAGCTTTAGGTGTAGGGTTAGGGTTAAGGTAAGTGTAAGGGTTAGGGTTAGGGTTAAGGTTAGGGTTAGGGAAAGGGTAAGGGTTAGGGTTAGGGTTAGTGTTAGGGTTAGGGTTAGCAGTAAGGTTAGGGTTAGGGTTAGCTTTAAGGTTAGGGGTAGGGTTAGGGTAAGGGAAAGGGTTAGGTTTCAGGTTAGTGTTAGTTTTAGGGTTAGGGTAAGGGTTAGGGTTAGTGTTAGGGTTAGGTTTAAGGTTAGGATTAGGGTTAGGGTTAGGTTTAGGGTTAGGATTAGGCTTAGGGTTAAGGTATGGGTTAGGGTTAGGGTTAGGGTTTGGGTAAGGGTTAGGGTTAGGGGTTAGGATTAGGGTTAGGGTTAGGTTGAGGGTAAGGGTTAGGGTTAGGGTTAGTTAGGTTTAGGGTAAGTGTTAGGTTG
>JANJXV010001028.1:50000-80000 GCA_024803745.1 Megascapheus bottae | reverse complement strand
GGTTAGGGTTAGGGGTTAGCTTTAGGGTTAGGGTAAGGATTAGAGTTAGGGTTACGTTTTGGGTAAGGGTAAGGGTAAGGGTAAGTGTTAGGGTTAGTGTTAGGGTTAGTGTTATGTCTAGGGTTAGGGTTCGGGAAAGGGTTAGGGTTAGGGTTAGGGTTGGGGTTAGGGGTTAGGATTAGGGTTAGGTTTAGGGTAACGGTAAGTTTTAGTGTTAAGAATAGGGTTACGGGTTAGGGTTAGGCTTAGTGTTAGGGTTAATGTTAGGGGTTATGGTTCGGGTTAGGGTTAGGGTAACGATTAGGGTTAGGGTTTGGGTTAGGGTTAGGGTTAGTGTTAGGGTTAGGTTTAAACTTAAGGTTAGGTTTAGGGTTAGGGTAAGGTAACGGTTAGGGTTAGGGTTAGGGTTAGGGGTTAGGTTTAGGTTTAGGGTTTGGTTTAGGTTTAGGGTTAGGGTTAGGGTAAGGGTAAGTGTTAGGGTCAGGGTTAGGATTAGGGTTAGGTTTAGGGTTTGGGTTTGGGTTAGGTTTAGGGTTAGGTTAAGGGTAAGGATTAGGGTTATGGTTAGGGTAAGGGTTAGGGTTAGGGTTAGGGGTTAGGGTTAGGGTTATGGTAAGGGTTAGGGTTAGGGTAAGGGTTAGGGTTAGATTTTGGGTAAGGGTAGGGTTAGACTTAGGGTTAGGTTTAGGGTTAGGGTAAGAGTTAGGGTTAGGGTTAGGGTTAGAGTTAGGGTTAGAGTTAGGGTAAGGGTAAGGGTTAGGGTTAGGGTTAGGCTTAGGGTTAGGGTTTAGGTTTAGGGTTAGAATTAGGGTTAGGTTAAGTGTAGGGATACTGTTAAGGTAAGTGTAACGGTTAGGTTTAGGGTCAGGGTTAGAGTTAGTGTAAGGGTTAGGGTTAGGGTTAGATTAGGGTAACGGTTAGGGTTAGGGGTTAGGTTTAGTGTTAGGGTTAGTGTTAGGGTAAGGGTTAGGGTTAGGGTTAGGCTTAGAGTTAGGTTTACGGTTAGGGTAAGGGTAAGGGTTAGGTGTAGGGTCAAGGTTAGGGTTAAGGTTAGGTTTAGGGTTTGGATTAGAGTTAGGTTTAGGTGTAGGGTTAGGGTTAAAGTAAGTGTAAGTGTTAGGGTTAGGGTTAAGGTTAGGGTTATGGTTAGGGAAAGGGTAAGGGTTAGGGTAAGGGTTAGGGTTAGGGTAAGGATTAGGGTTAGGGAAAGGGTTAATGTAAGGGTTAGGGTTAGTATTAGGGTTAGGGTAAGGGTAAGGGTTACAGTTAGTGTTAGGGTTAGGTTAGGATTAGGGTTAGGGTTAGGTTTAGGGTTAGGATTAGGCTTAGGGTTAAGGTATGGATTAGGGTTAGGGTTAGGGTTAGGGTAAGGGTTAGGGTTAGGGGTTAGGATTAGGGTTAGGGTTAGGGTGAGGGTAAGGGTTAGGGTTAGGGTTACAGTTAGGTTTAAGGTAAGTGTTAGGTTTAGGTCAAGGGTTTGGGCAAGGGTAAGGATTAGATATAGGGCTAGGGTTATGGTTAGGGGTTAGGGTTTGGGTTAGGTTTATGGTTAAGTTTAGGGTTAGGGTTAGGGTTAGGGTGAGGGTGAGGGTGAGGGTAAGTGTTAGGGTTAGGGTTAGGGGTTGGAGTTAGGGTTAGGGTTAGGGTTAGGGTAAGGGTACGTGTTAGGGTACGGGTTAGGCTTAGGTTTAGGGTTAGGGTAAGGGTAAGTGTTAGGGTTAGGGTTAGTGGTTGGAGTTAGCGTTAGGGTTAGGGTTAGGGTAAGGGTACGTGTTAGGGTACGGGTTAGGCTTATGGTTAGGGTTAGGGTAAGGGTAAGTGTTAGGGTTAGGTTTAGGATTAGGTTTAGGGTTAGGGTTAGGTTTAGGGTTAGGGTTAGGATAAGGTTAATGGTTAGGGTTAGGGTTCGGGTATGGTTAAGGTTAGGTTTAGGGTTAGGGTTAGAGTTAGGGTTAGGGTAAGGGTTAGGGTTAGGTTTTGGATAAGGGTTAGGGTTAGGGGTTATAGTTAGGGTTAGGGTTAGGGTTAGGGGTTAGGGTTAGGGTTAGGGTAAGGATTAGGGTTAGGGTTACGGTTTGGGTAAGGGTAAGTGTAAGGGTAAGGGTTAGGATTAGTGTTAGGGTTAGAGTTAGGTTTAGGGTTAGGGTTAGGGTAAGGGTTAGGATTAGGGTTAGGGTTGGGGTTAGGGGTTAGGGTTAGGCTTTGGGTTAGGGTAAAGGTAAGGTTTAGTGTTAAGAATAGTGTTACGGGTTAGGGTTAGGGTTAGTGTTAGGGCTAGTGTTAGGGGTTAGTGTTCGGTTTATGGTTACGTTTAGGGTAAGGGTAGGATTAGGGTTAGGGTAAGGGTTAGTGTTAGAGTAAGGGTTACGGTTATGGTTAGGGTAAGGGTTAGGGTTAGCCTTAAGGTTAGGGTAAGTGTTAGGTTTAAGGTTAGGTTTAGGATTAGGGTTAGGTGTTGGGATAGGGTAAGGGTAAGGGTTAGGGTTAGGGTTAGTGTTAGGGTTAGGTTTAAAGTTAAGGTTAGGGTAAGAGCTAGGGTAAGGTAAGGGTTAGGTTTATTTTTAGGATTAGGTGGTAGGGTTAGTGTAAGGGTTATGGTAAGGGTAAGGTTTAGGGTTAGGGTTAGGGTTAGGGGTTAGGGTTAGGGTTAGGGTTAGGGTAAGGGGTTAGGATTCTGGTTAGGGTAAGAGTTAGTGTTAGGGTTAGGGTAAGGGTTAGGGTTAGAGTTAGGGTTAGAGTTAGCATTAAGGTTAGGGTTAGTGTTAGTTTAAGGTAAGGGTTATGGTTAGGGTTAGGTTTAATGTTAGGGTTAGAGTAAGGGTAAGGATTAGGGTTAGGGTTAGGGTTAAGTTTAGGGTTATGGTAAGGTAAAGATTAGGGTTAGGGTTAGGGTTAGGTTTAGGATTAGGGTTAGGGTAAGGGTAAGGGTTAGGGTTAGGGTTAGGTTTAGCGTTAGGGTTAGGGTTAGGGAAAGGGTTAGGTTTAGGGGTTAGAGTTAGGGTTAGGGTAAGGATTAGGGTTAGGGTTACTATTTGGGTAAGGGTAAGGGTAAGGTTAAGGGTTAGGGTTAGTGTTAGGGTTAGTGTTATGTTTAGGGTTAGGGTTCGGGTAACGGTTAGGGTTAGGGTTAGGGTTAGGGTTAGGGTTTGGGTAAGGTTTAGGATTAGGGTTAGGGTAAGGGTTAGTGTTAGAGTAAGGGTTAGGGTTACGGTTAGTGTAAGGATTAGGGATAGGGTTAGGGGTTAGGTTTAGGGTTAGTGTTAGGGTAAGGGTTATGGTTAGGGTAAGGGTTAGGGTTAGGGTTTGGGTAAGGGTAGGGTTAGAGTTAGGGTTAGGGTTAGGGTTATGGGTTAGGGTTAGGGTTAGGGTTAGGGTAAGGTTTAGGTTTAGGGATAGGGTTAGGGTAAGTGTTAGGGTTAGGGTTAGGGTTAGGGATAGGGTAAGGGTAAGGGTTAGGGTTAGGGGTTAGGGTTAGTGTTAGGGTTAGGTTTAGGGTTAGGGTTGGAGTAAGGGTAAAGGTGTGGGTTAGGGTTACGGTTAGGGTTAGGTTTAGGGTTAAGGATAGGGTTAGGGAAAGGGTTAGGGTTAGGGTTAGGGTTAGGTTTAGGGTAACGATTAGAGTTAGGTTTAGGGTAAGGGTTAGGATTAGGGTTAGGCTTAGGGTTAGCATTAAGTTTAGGGTTAGGGTTAGCGTAAGGGTAAGGGTTAGGTTTAGGGTTAGGGTTAGGGTTAGGGTAAGGATTAGGTTTCGGGTTAGGGTTAAGGTTAGCCATAAGGTTAGGGTTAGAGTTAGGTAAGGGTAAGGGTTAGATTTAGGGCTAGGGTTACGGTTAGGGGTTAGGGTAAATTTAGGGTTAGGGTTAAGTTTAGGGTTAGGGTTAGGGTTTAGGGTTAGTGTGAGGGTAAGTGTTAGGGTTAGGGTTAGGGTTAGGGGTTAGAGTTAGGGTTAGGGTTAGGGTTAGGGTAAGGGTAAGGGTTAGGGTTATGGTTAGGGTTAGGGTTAGGTTGAGGGTTAGGTTTAGAATTAGGGTTAGGTTTAGATTTAGGGTTAGGTTTAGACTTAGGGTAAGTGTAATGGTTACGGTGAGTTGTAGGGTTAGGGTTAGGGTTAGGGTTAGGTTTAGGGTTAGGGCAAGGGTAAGGTTTAGGGTTAGGGTTAGGTTTAGGGTTAGTTTTATGGTTAGGGTTAGGTTTAGGGTTATGGTAAGGGTAAAGATTAGGGTTAGGGTTAGGGTTAGGGTTAGGATTAGGGTTAGGGTAAGGATAAGGGTTAGGGTTAAGTTTAGGGTTAGGGTTAGGTTTAGGGAAAGGATAAGGGTTAGGGTTAGGGTTAGGGTTAGGGTAAGGATTAGGGTTAGGGTTTGGGTTTGGGTAAGGGTTAGGGTTAGGGTTCGGGTTAGGTTTAACATTAAGGTTAGGTTTAGGGTTAGGGTAAGGTAAGGGTTAGGGTTAGGGTTAGGGTTAGGGTTAGGGTTAGGGGTTAGGGTTAGGGTTAGGGTTAGGGTTAGGGGTTAGGGTTAGGTTAAGGGTTTGGTTTAGGTTTAGGGTTAGGGTTAGGGTAAGGGTAAGGGTTAGGGTCAGAGTTAGTGTTAGGGTTAGGTTTAGGGTGAGGGTTAGGGTTAGGGTTAGGGTTAGGGTGAGGATTAGGATTAGGGTTAGGGTTAGGGTTAGGGTTAGGGTTAGGTTAGGATAAGGGTTAGGGTTAGGGGTTAGAGTTAGGGTTAGGGTTAGGTTTAGGGGTTAGTGTTAGGGTTAGTGTAAGGATTAGGGTTAGGGTTAGGGTTTGGGTAAGGGTAAGGGTTAGGATTAGTGTTAGGGTTAGGGTTAAGGTTAGGGATAGGGTTAGGGTAAAGGTAAGGGATAGGGTTAGGGTTAGGGGTTAGTGGTAGTGTTAGGGTTAGGGTAAGGGTAAGGTTTAGGGTTAGCAATAGGGTTAGGGGTTAGGGTTAGGGTTAGTGTTAGGGGTTAGGGTTAGGGTTAGGGTTAGGGTAAGTGTTAGGATTATGGTTAGGGTAAGGGTTAGGGTTAGGGTTAGGGTAAGGTTTAGGGTTAGGATTAGGTTTAGGATTAGGGTTATGGTAAGGTTAATGGTTGGGGTTAGTGTTCGGGTAGGGTTAAGGGTAGGTTTAGGGTTAGGGTTAGAGTTAGGGTTAGGTTAAGGGTTAGGGTTAGGGTTAGGTTTTGGATAAGGGTTAGGGTTAGGGTTTAGAGTTAGTGTTAGTGTTAGGGTTAGGGGTTAGGGTTAGGGTTAGGGTAAGGATTAGGGTTAGGGTTACGGTTTGGGTAAGGGTAAGGGTAAGGATAAATTTTAGGGTTAGTGTTAGGGTTAGAGTTAAGTTTGGGTTAGAGTTAGGGTAAAGGTTAGGGTTAGGCTTAGGGTTAGGGTTAGGGTTAGGGGTTAGGGTTAGGGTTAGGGTTAGGGTAAAGGTAAGGTTTAGTGTTAGGAATAGGGTTATGGGTTAGGGTTAGTGTTAGGGTTAGTGTTAGGGTTAGGGTTAGGGTTAGGATTAGGGTTAGGGTAAGGGTTAGTGTTAGGGTAAGGGTTAGGGTTAGGGTTAGGGGTTAGGGTTAGGGTTAGTGTTAGGGTAAGTGTTAGGGTTACGGTAAGGGTTAGGGTTAGGGTTAGGTTTTGGGTAAGGGTAGGTTTACAGTTAGGGTTAGCTTTAGGTTTAGGTCAGGGTTTGGGTTAGGGTTAGGGTTAGAGTTAGGGTTAGGGTTAGGGTAAGGGTTAGGGTTAGGGTTAGGGTTTAGGTTTAGGGTTAGGATTAGGGTTAGGTTAAATTTAGGGTTACTGTTAAGGTAAGTGTAAGGGTTAGATTTAGAGTCAGGGTTAGAGTTATTGTAAGGGTTATGGTTAGGGTTAGGTTAGGGTAACGGTTAGGGTTAGGGGTTAGATTTAGGTTTAGGGTTAGGGTAAGTGTAAGGGTTAGGTTTAGGGTCAGGGTTAGGATTAAGGTTAGGTTTAGGGTTTGGATTAGGGTTAGGTTTAGGTGTAGGGTTAGGGTTAAGGTAAGTGTAAGGGTTAGGGTTAGGGTTAAGGTTACGGTTAGGGTTAGGGTTAGGGAAAGGGTAAGGCTTAGGGTTAGGGTTAGGGTTAGGGTAAGGATTAGGGTTAGGGATAGGGTTAGGGTTAGCATTAAGTTTAGGGGTAGGGGTAGGGTTAGGGTAATGGAAAGGGTTAGGTTTCGGGTTAGTGTTAGTTTTAGGGTTAGGGTAAGGGTAAGGGTTACGGTTAGTGTTAGGGTTAAGGTTAGGGTTAGGGTTAGGGTTAGGTTTAGGGTTAGGATTAGGCTTAGGGTTAAGGTATGGGTTAGGGTTAGGGTTAGGGTTAGGGTAAGGGTTAGGGTTAGGGGTTAGGATTAGGGTTAGGTTTAGGGTGAGGGTAAGGGTTAGGTTTAGGGTTAGAGTTAGGTTTAGGGTAAGTGTTAGGTTTAGGGCAAGGGTTAGGGTTAGGTTTAGGGTTAGGTTTAGGGTGAGGGTAAGTGTTAGGGTTAGGGTTAGGGTTAGGGAAAGGGTAAGGGTAAGGGTTAGAGTTAGGGGTTAGGGTTACATTTAGGGTTAGGGTTGGAGTAAGTGTAAAGGTGAGGGTTAGGGTTAGGGTTAGGTTTAAGGTTAAGGTTAGGGTTAGGGAAAGTGTTAGGGTAAGGGTTAGGGTTACGGTTAGGGTAAGGATTAGGGTTAGGGTTAGTGTAAAGGTTAGGATTATGGTTAGGGTTAGGGTTAGCATTAAGTTCAGGGTTAGGGTCAGCGTAAGGGTAAGGGTTAGGTTTAGGGTTAGGGTAAGGATTAGGTTTCGGGTAAGGGTTAGGGTTAGCCTTAAGGTTAGGGTTAGGGTTAAGGCTAGGGTTAGTGTTAGGGTAAAGGTAAGGGATAGGCTTAGGGTTAGGGTTAGGGGTTAGTGGTAGGGTTAGGTTTAGGGTAAGGGTAAGGTTTAGGGTTAGCAATAGGGTTAGGGGTTAGGCTTAGGCTTAGTGTTAGGGGCTAGGGTTCGGGTTAGGGTTAGGGTTAGGGTAAGGGTTAGGATTAGTGTTAGGGTTAGGGTTAAGGTTAGGGATAGGGTTAGGGTAAAGGTAAGGGATAGTGTTAGGGTTAGGGTTAGGGGTTAGTGGTAGGGTTAGGGTTAGGGTAAGGGTAAGGTTTAGGGTTAGCAATAGGGTTAGGGGTTAGGGTTAGGGTTAGTGTTAGGGGTTAGGGTTCGGGTTAGGGTTAGGGTAAGTGTTAGGATTATGGTTAGGGTAAGGGTTAGGGTTAGGGTTAGGGTAAGGTTTAGGGTTAGGATTAGGTTTAGGATTAGTGTTATGGTAAGGTTAATGGTTGGGGTTAGTGTTCGGGTAGGGTTAAGGGTAGGTTTAGGGTTAGGGTTAGAGTTAGGGTTAGGTTAAGGGTTAGGGTTAGGGTTAGGTTTTGGATAAGGGTTAGGGTTAGGGTTTAGAGTTAGTGTTAGTGTTAGGGTTAGGGGTTAGGGTTAGGGTTAAGGTAAGGATTAGGGTTAGGGTTATGGTTTGGGTAAGGGTAAGAGTAAGGATAAATTTTAGGGTTAGTGTTAGGGTTAGAGTTAAGTTTGGGTTAGAGTTAGGGTAAAGGTTAGGGTTAGGCTTAGGGTTAGGGTTAGGGTTAGGGGTTAGGGTTAGGGTTAGAGTTAGGGTAAAGGTAAGGTTTAGTGTTAGGAATAGGGTTATGGGTTAGGGTTAGTGTTAGGGTTAGTGTTAGGGTTAGGGTTAGGGTTAGGATTAGGGTTAGGGTAAGGGTTAGTGTTAGGGTAAGGGTTAGGGTTACGGTTAGGGTAAGGGTTAGGGTTAGGGTTAGGGGTTAGGGTTAGTGTTAGGGCAAGTGTTAGGGTTACGGTAAGGGTTAGGGTTAGGTTTTGGGTAAGGGTAGGTTTACAGTTAGGGTTAGCTTTAGGGTTAGGTCAGGGTTTGGGTTAGGGTTAGGGTTAGAGTTAGGGTTAGGGTTAGGGTAAGGGTTAGGGTTAGGGTTAGGGTTTAGGTTTAGGGTTAGGATTAGGGTTAGGTTAAGTTTAGGGTTACTGTTAAGGTAAGTGTAAGGGTTAGATTTAGGGTCAGGGTTAGAGTTATTGTAAGGGTTATGGTTAGGGTTAGGTTAGGGTAACGGTTAGGGTTAGGGGTTAGATTTAGGTTTAGGGTTAGGGTAAGTGTAAGGGTTAGGTTTAGGGTCAGGGTTAGGATTAAGGTTAGGTTTAGGGTTTGGATTAGGGTTAGGTTTAGGTGTAGGGTTAGGGTTAAGGTAAGTGTAAGGGTTAGGGTTAGGGTTAAGGTTACGGTTAGGGTTAGGGTTAGGGAAAGGGTAAGGCTTAGGGTTAGGGTTAGGGTTAGGGTAAGGATTAGGGTTAGGGATAGGGTTAGGGTTAGCATTAAGGTTAGGGGTAGGGGTAGGGTTAGGGTAATGGAAAGGGTTAGGTTTCGGGTTAGTGTTAGTTTTAGGGTTAGGGTAAGGGTAAGGGTTACAGTTAGTGTTAGGGTTAAGGTTAGGATTAGGGTTAGGGTTAGGTTTAGGGTTAGGATTAGGCTTAGGGTTAAGGTATGGGTTAGGGTTAGGGTTAGGGTTAGGGTAAGGGTTAGGGTTAGGGGTTAGGATTAGGGTTAGGTTTAGGGTGAGGGTAAGGGTTAGGTTTAGGGTTAGAGTTAGGTTTAGGGTAAGTGTTAGGTTTAGGGCAAGGGTTAGGGTTAGGTTTAGGGTTAGGTTTAGGGTGAGGGTAAGTGTTAGGGTTAGGGTTAGGGTTAGGGTAAGGGTAAGGGTAAGGGTTAGAGTTAGGGGTTAGGGTTACGTTTAGGGTTAGGGTTGGAGTAAGTGTAAAGGTGAGGGTTAGGGTTAGGGTTAGGTTTAAGGTTAAGGTTAGGGTTAGGGAAAGTGTTAGGGTAAGGGTTAGGGTTACGGTTAGGGTAAGGATTAGGGTTAGGGTTAGTGTAAAGGTTAGGATTATGGTTAGGGTTAGGGTTAGCATTAAGTTCAGGGTTAGGGTCAGCGTAAGGGTAAGGGTTAGGTTTAGGGTTAGGGTAAGGATTAGGTTTCGGGTAAGGGTTAGGGTTAGCCTTAAGGTTAGGGTTAGGGTTAAGGCTAGGGTTAGTGTTAGGGTAAAGGTAAGGGATAGGCTTAGGGTTAGGGTTAGGGGTTAGTGGTAGGGTTAGGTTTAGGGTAAGGGTAAGGTTTAGGGTTAGGGGTTAGGCTTAGGCTTAGTGTTAGGGGCTAGGGTTCGGGTTAGGGTTAGGGTAAGGGTTAGGATTAGGGTTACGGTAAGGGTTAGGGTTAGGGTAAGGGTTAGGGTTACCGTTAGGTAAGTGTTAGGGTTATGGTTAGGGGTTAGCGTTAAGGTTAGTGTTAGGGTTAAGGTTAGGGTTAGGGTTAGGGTTAAGTTTAGGGTTAGGGTTAGGTTTAGGGTTAGTGTGAGGGTAAGTGTTAGGGTTAGGGTTAGGGTTAGGGGTTAGAGTTAGGGTTAGGGTTAGGGTTAGGGCAAGGGTAAGGGTTAGGGTTAGGGTTAGGGTTAGGGTTAGGTTTAGGGTAAGGGTTACTGTTAGGGTTAGGGTTAGAGTAAAGGTAAGTGTTAGCGTTACGTTCAGGGTTACATTAGGGTTAGGATTAGGGTAAGAGCAAGGGTTAGGGTTAATGTTAGGTTTAGGGTTTGGTTTAGAATTAGGGTTATGTTTAGATTTAAGGTTAGGGTTAGGTTTAGACTTAGGGTAAGTGTAAGGGTTACGGTGAGTTGTAGGGTTAGGGTTAGGGTTAGGTTTAGGGTTAGGTTTAGGGTGAGGGTAAGGGTTAGGTTTAGGGTTAGAGTTAGGTTTAGGGTAAGTGTTAGGTTTAGGGCAAGGGTTAGGGTTAGGTTTAGGGTTAGGCTTAGGCTTAGGTAACGGTTATGGTTAGGGTTAGGGTATGGGTAAGGGTTAGGTTAAGGGTTAGGGTTAGGGTTTGGTAAAGGTAGGGTTAGAGTTAGGTTTAGGGTTAGGGTTAGGGTTAGGGTAGGGGTAAGGTTTAGGGTTAGGGTTAGGGTTAGGGAAAGGGTAAGGGTTAGTGTTAGGGTTAGCATTATGTTTATGGTTAGGGTTAGGGTAAGGGTAAGGTTAGGGTTAGCCTTAAGGTTAGGGTAAGTGTTAGGTTTAAGGTTAGGTTTAGGATTAGGGTTAGGTGTTGGGTTAGGGTAAGGGTTAGGGTTAGGGTTAGTGTTAGGTTTAGGGTTAAAGTTAAGGTTAGGGTAAGAGCTAGGGTAAGGGTAAGGGTTAGGTTTAGGTTTAGGGTTAGGTGTTGGGGTTAGTGTAATGGTTACGGTAAGGGTAAGGTTTAGGGTTAGGGTTAGGGTTAGGGGTTAGGGTTAGGGTAAGGGGTTAGGATTCGGGTTAGGGTTAGGGTTAGGGTAAGAGTTAGTGTTAGGGTTAGGGTTAGGGTAAGGGTTAGGGTTAGAGTTAGGGTTAGGGTTAGCATTAAGTTTAGGATTAGTGTTAGGTTAAGGTAAGGGTTATGGTTAGGGTTAGGTTTAATTTTAGGGATAGAGTAAGGGTAAGGATTAGGGTTAGGGTTAGGGTTAGGTTTAGGGTTATGATAAGGGTAAAGATTAGGGTTAGGGTTAGGGTTAGGTTTAGCATTAGGGTTAGGGTAAGGGTAAGGGTTAGGGTTAGGTTTAGGGTTAGGGTTAGGGTTAGGAAAAGGGTAAGAGTTAGGGTTAGTGTTAGGGTTAGGGTTAAGGCTAGGGTTAATGTTAGGGTAAAGGTAAGGGATAGGCTTAGGGTTAGGGTTAGGGGTTAGTGGTAGGGTTAGGTTTAGGGTAAGGGTAAGGTTTAGGGTTAGCAATAGGGTTAGGGGTTAGGCTTAGGGTTAGTGTTAGGGGCTAGGGTTCGGGTTAGGGTTAGGGTTAGGGTAAAGGTTAGGATTAGGGTTACGGGAAGGGTTAGGGTTAGGGTAAGGGTTAGGGTTACGGTTAGGTAAGTGTTAGGGTTATGGTTAGGGGTTAGCGTTAAGGTTAGTGTTAGGGTTAAGGTTAGGGTTAGGGTTAGGGTTAAGTTTAGGGTTAGGGTTAGGTTTAGGGTTAGTGTGAGGGTAAGTGTTAGGGTTAGGGTTAGGGTTAGGGGTTAGAGTTAGGGTTAGGGTTAGGGTTAGGGTAAGGGTAAGGGTTAGGGTTAGGGTTAGGGTTAGGGTTAGGGTTAGGTTTAGGGTAAGGGTTACTGTTAGGGTTAGGGTTAGCGTAAAGGTAAGTGTTAGCGTTACGTTCAGGGTTACATTAGGGTTCGGATTAGGGTAAGAGCAAGGGTTAGGGTTAATGTTAGGTTTAGGGTTAGGTTTAGAATTAGGGTTATGTTTAGATTTAGGGTTAGGGTTAGGTTTAGACTTAGGGTAAGTGTAAGGGTTACGGTGAGTTGTAGGGTTAGGGTTAGGGTTAGGTTTAGGGTTAGGGCAAGGGTAAGGGTTAGGGTTAGGGTTAGGTTTAGGGTTACTTTTAGGGTTAGGGTTAGGGTAAGTGTAAGTGTTAGGGTTAGGGTTAGGCTTAGGTAAGGGTTAGGGGTAGGGTTAGGGTATGGGTAAGGGTTAGGGTTAGGGTTTGGGTAAAGGTAGGATTAGAGTTAGGTTTAGGGTTAGGGTTAGGGTTAGGGTAGGGGAAGGGTTAGGGTTAGGGTTAGGGTTAGGGAAAGGGTAAGGGTTAGGGTTAGGGTTAGCATTATGTTTATGGTTAGGGTTAGGGTAAGGGTAAGGTTTAGGGTTAGCCTAAGGTTAGGGTAAGTGTTAGGTTTAAGGTTAGGTTTAGGATTAGGGTTAGGTGTTGGGTTAGGGTAAGGGTTAGGGTTAGGGTTAGTGTTAGGTTTAGGGTTAAAGTTAAGGTTAGGGTAAGAGCTAGGGTAAGGGTAAGGGTTAGGTTTAGGTTTAGGGTTAGGTGTTGCGGTTAGTGTAATGGTTACGGTAAGGGTAAGGTTTAGGGTTAGGGTTAGGGTTAGGGGTTAGCGTTAGGGTAAGGGGTTAGGATTCGGGTTAGGATTAGGGTTAGGGTAAGAGTTAGTGTTAGGGTTAGGGTTAGGGTAAGGGTTAGGGTTAGAGTTAGGGTTAGGGTTAGCATTAAGTTTAGGATTAGTGTTAGGTTAAGGTAAGGGTTATGGTTAGGGTTAGGTTTAATGTTAGGGATAGAGTAAGGGTAAGGATTAGGGTTAGGGTTAGGGTTAGGTTTAGGGTTATGATAAGGGTAAAGATTAGGGTTAGGGTTAGGGTTAGGTTTAGCATTAGGTTTAGGGTAAGGGTAAGGGTTAGGGTTAGGTTTAGGTTAAGGGTTAGGGTTAGGGTTAGGAAAAGGGTAAGAGTTAGGGTTAGTGTTAGGGTTAGGGTTAAGGCTAGGGTTAATGTTAGGGTAAAGGTAAGGGATAGGCTTAGGGTTAGGGTTAGGGTTTAGTGGTAGGGTTAGGGTTAGGGTAAGGGTAAGGTTTAGGGTTAGCAATAGGGTTAGGGGTTAGGGTTAGGGTTAGTGTTAGGGGCTAGGGTTCGGGTTAGGGTTAGGGTTAAGGTAAGCGTTAGGATTAGGGTTAGGGTAAGGGTTAGGGTTAGGGTAAGGGTTAGGGTTACGGTTAGGTAAGGGTTAGGGTTATGGTTAGGGGTTAGCGTTAATGTTAGTGTTAGCGTTAAGGTTAGGGTTAGGGTTAGGATAAGGGTAAGGGTTAGGTTTTGGGTTAGGGTTAGGTTTAGGGTTAGGGTTAGGTTTAGGATTAGGGTTAGGATAAGGTTAATGGTTAGGGTTAGGGTTCGGGTAGGGTTAAGGTTAGGTTTAGGGTTAGGGTTAGAATTAGAGTTAGGGTAAGGGTTAGGGTTAGGGTTAGGTTTTGGATAAGGGTTAGGGTTAGGGGTTAGAGTTAGGGTTAGTGTTAGGGTTAGGGGTTAGGGTTAGGGTTAGGGTAAGGATTAGGGTTAGGGTTACGGTTTGAGTAAGGGTAAGGGTTAGGGTAAATTTTAGGGTTAGTGTTAGGGTTAGAGTTATGTTAAGGGTTAGGGTTAGGTTAAAGGTTAGGGTTAGGGTTAGGATGAGGGTTAGGGTTAGGGTAAAGGTAAGGTTTAGTGTTAGGAATAGGGTTATGGTTTAGGGTTAGTGTTAGGGTTAGTGTTAGGGTTAGGTTTAGGGTTAGGGTGAGGGTAAGGGTTAGGGTTAGGGTTAGAGTTAGGTTTAGGGTAAGTGTTAGGTTTAGGGCAAGGGTTAGGGTTAGGTTGAGGGTTAGGTTTAGGGTGAGGGCAAGTGTTAGGGTTAGGTTTAGGGTTAGGGAAAGGGTAAGGGTAAGGGTTAGGGTTAGGGGTTAAGGTTAGGTTTAGGGTTAGGGTTGGAGTAAGGGTAAAGGTGAGGGTTAGGGTTAGGGTTAGGTTTAGGGTTAAGGTTAGGGTTAGGGAAAGTGTTAGTGTAAGGGTTAGGTTACGGATAGGAGAGGATTAGGGTTAGGGTTAGGGTAAAGGTTAGGATTAGGGTTAGGGTTAGGGTAAAGGTTAGCATTAAGTTTAGGGTTAGGGTTAGCATTAAGTTTAGGGTTAGGGTTAGCGTAATGGTAAGGGTTAGGTTTAGGGTTAGGGTAAGGATTAGGTTTCGGTAAGGGTTAGGGTTAGCCTTAAGGTTAGGGTTAGGGTTAGGGTAAGGGTAAGGGTTAGATTTAGGGCTAGGGTTATGCTTAGGTGTTAGGGTTTGGGTTAGGTTTAGGGTTAAGTTTAGGGTTAGGGTTAGGGTGAGGGTGAGGGTGAGGGAGAGTGTTAGGGTTAGGGTTAGGGTTAGGGTAAGGGTATGGGTTAGGGTTTGGGTTAGGGTTAGGTTTAGGGTTAGGGTTAGGTTTAGGGTTAGGGTTAGTGTAAGGTTAATGATTAGGTTTAGGGTTCGGGTATGGTTAAGGTTAGGTTTAGAGTTAGGGTTAGAGTTAGGGTTAGGGTAAGGGTTAGGGTTAGGGTTAGGTTTTGGGTTAGGGTTAGTGGTTAGAGTAAGGGTTAGGGTTAGGGTCAGGGTTAGGGTTAGGGTTAGGGTTAGGTTTAGGGTGAGGGTTAGGATTAGGTTCAGGGACAGGGTTAGAGTAAGGTTATGTGTTAGGATTAGGGTTAGGGTTTGGGTTAGGTTTAGGGTTAGGTTAAGGGTAAGGATTAGGGGTAGCGTTAGGGTTGGGGTTAGGGTTAGGGTTAGGATTAGGGTTAGGGTTAGGGTTAGGGTAAGGGTTAGGGTTATGGTTATGTTTAGGATAAGGGTTAGGGTTAGGGGTTAGAGTTAGGGTTAGGGTTAGGGTTAGGGCAAGGGTAAGGGTTAGGGTTTGGGTTAATGTTAGGTTAGGGTTAGGGTTAGGGTTAGGGTTAGGTTAGGGTTAGGGTTAGGGTTAGGTTTAGGGGTTAAGGTTAGGGTTAGGGTAAGGTTTAGGTTTTGGGTTAGGGTTTGGGTAAGGGTAAGGGTAAGGGTTAGTGCTAGTGTTAGGGTTAGGGTTAAGGTTAGGGTTAGGGTTAGTTTAAAGGTAAGGAATAGGGTTAGGGTTAGGCTTAGGGGTTAGGGGTAGGGTTAGGGTTAGGTTTTGGATAAGGATTAGGGTTAGGGGTTAGAGTTAGGGTTAGGGTTAGGGTTAGGGGTTAGGGTTAGTGTTAAGGTAAGGATTAGGGTTAGGGTTACGGTTTGCGTAAGGGTAAGGGTAAGGGTTAGCGTTAGTGTTAAGGTTAGAGTTAGGTTTAGGGTTAGGGTTAGGGTAAGGGTTAGTGTTAGGGTTAGGGTTAGGGGTTAGGGTTAGGCTTAGGGTAAAGCTAAGGTTTAGTGTTAGGAATAGGTATATGGGTTAGGGTTAGGGTTAGTGTTAGGGTTAGTGTTAGGGTTAGGGTTCTGGTTAGGGTTAGGTTTAGGGTGAGGGTAAGGGTTAGGATTAGGGTTAGGGTAAGGGTTAGTGTTAGGGTAAGGGTTAGGTTTACGGTTAGGGTAAGGTTTAGGGTTAGGGTTAGGGGTTAGGGTTATGGTTAGGGTTAGGGTAAGGGTTAGGGTTAGGGTAAGGGTTAGGGTTAGGTTTTGCGTAAGGGTAGGGTTAGAGTTAGGGTTAGGTTTATGGTTAGGGTAAGGTTTAGGGTTAGGGTTAGGGTTAGAGTTAGGGTTAGGGTTAGGGTAAGGTAAGGGTTAGGTTAGGGTTAGTCTTAGGGTTAGGGTTTGGGATTAGGGTTAGGTTTAGGTTTAGGTTAAGTGTAGGGTTACTGTTAAGGTAAGTGTAAGGGTTAGGTTTAGGGTCAGGGTTAGAGTTAGTTTAAGGTTTAGGGTTAGGGTTAGGTTTAGGGTAAGGGTTAGGGTTAGGGTTAGGGTAAGAGTTAGGGATAGGGGTTAGGTTTAGGGTTAGAGTTAGGGTTAGGATTAGGGTAAGGTTAAGGGTTAGGGTTAGGGTAAGGGTAAGGGTTAGTGTTAGGGTTAGGGTTAGGGTTAGGGTAAGTGTAAGGGTTAGGCTTCGGGTTAGGGTTAGGGTTAGGGTTAGGGTAAGGGTTAGTGTTAGGGTTAGGGTTAGGGTTAGGTTAAGGTTAGGGTAAGGGTAAGTGTTAGGGTTAGGGTTAGTTTTATGGTAAGGGTTAGGGTAAGGCGTTAGGTTTAGCGTTAGAGTTAGGGTTAGGGTAAGGTTAAGGGTTAGGATTAGGGTTAGGGTTAGGTTTAGGGTAAGGGTAGGTTTACAGTTAGGGTTAGCTTTAGGGTTAGGTCAGGGTTTGGGTTAGGGTTAGGGTTAGAGTTAGGGTTAGGGTTAGGGTAAGGGTTAGGGTTAGGGTTAGGGTTTAGGTTTAGGGTTAGGATTAGGGTTAGGTTAAGTTTAGGGTTACTGTTAAGGTAAGTGTAAGGGTTAGATTTAGGGTCAGGGTTAGAGTTATTGTAAGGGTTATGGTTAGGGTTAGGTTAGGGTAACGGTTAGGGTTAGGGGTTAGATTTAGGTTTAGGGTTAGGGTAAGTGTAAGGGTTAGGTTTAGGGTCAGGGTTAGGATTAAGGTTAGGTTTAGGGTTTGGATTAGGGTTAGGTTTAGGTGTAGGGTTAGGGTTAAGGTAAGTGTAAGGGTTAGGGTTAGGGTTAAGGTTACGGTTAGGGTTAGGGTTAGGGAAAGGGTAAGGCTTAGGGTTAGGGTTAGGGTTAGGGTAAGGATTAGGGTTAGGGATAGGGTTAGGGTTAGCATTAAGGTTAGGGGTAGGGGTAGGGTTAGGGTAATGGAAAGGGTTAGGTTTCGGGTTAGTGTTAGTTTTAGGGTTAGGGTAAGGGTAAGGGTTACAGTTAGTGTTAGGGTTAAGGTTAGGATTAGGGTTAGGGTTAGGTTTAGGGTTAGGATTAGGCTTAGGGTTAAGGTATGGGTTAGGGTTAGGGTTAGGGTTAGGGTAAGGGTTAGGGTTAGGGGTTAGGATTAGGGTTAGGTTTAGGGTGAGGGTAAGGGTTAGGTTTAGGGTTAGAGTTAGGTTTAGGGTAAGTGTTAGGTTTAGGGCAAGGGTTAGGGTTAGGTTTAGGGTTAGGTTTACGGTGAGGGTAAGTGTTAGGGTTAGGGTTAGGGTTAGGGTAAGGGTAAGGGTAAGGGTTAGAGTTAGGGGTTAGGGTTACGTTTAGGGTTAGGGTTGGAGTAAGTGTAAAGGTGAGGGTTAGGGTTAGGGTTAGGTTTAAGGTTAAGGTTAGGGTTAGGGAAAGTGTTAGGGTAAGGGTTAGGGTTACGGTTAGGGTAAGGATTAGGGTTAGGGTTAGTGTAAAGGTTAGGATTATGGTTAGGGTTAGGGTTAGCATTAAGTTCAGGGTTAGGGTCAGCGTAAGGGTAAGGGTTAGGTTTAGGGTTAGGGTAAGGATTAGGTTTCGGGTAAGGGTTAGGGTTAGCCTTAAGGTTAGGGTTAGGGTTAAGGCTAGGGTTAGTGTTAGGGTAAAGGTAAGGGATAGGCTTAGGGTTAGGGTTAGGGGTTAGTGGTAGGGTTAGGTTTAGGGTAAGGGTAAGGTTTAGGGTTAGGGGTTAGGCTTAGGCTTAGTGTTAGGGGCTAGGGTTCGGGTTAGGGTTAGGGTAAGGGTTAGGATTAGGGTTACGGTAAGGGTTAGGGTTAGGGTAAGGGTTAGGGTTACCGTTAGGTAAGTGTTAGGGTTATGGTTAGGGGTTAGCGTTAAGGTTAGTGTTAGGGTTAAGGTTAGGGTTAGGGTTAGGGTTAAGTTTAGGGTTAGGGTTAGGTTTAGGGTTAGTGTGAGGGTAAGTGTTAGGGTTAGGGTTAGGGTTAGGGGTTAGAGTTAGGGTTAGGGTTAGGGTTAGGGCAAGGGTAAGGGTTAGGGTTAGGGTTAGGGTTAGGGTTAGGTTTAGGGTAAGGGTTACTGTTAGGGTTAGGGTTAGAGTAAAGGTAAGTGTTAGCGTTACGTTCAGGGTTACATTAGGGTTAGGATTAGGGTAAGAGCAAGGGTTAGGGTTAATGTTAGGTTTAGGGTTTGGTTTAGAATTAGGGTTATGTTTAGATTTAAGGTTAGGGTTAGGTTTAGACTTAGGGTAAGTGTAAGGGTTACGGTGAGTTGTAGGGTTAGGGTTAGGGTTAGGTTTAGGGTTAGGTTTAGGGTGAGGGTAAGGGTTAGGTTTAGGGTTAGAGTTAGGTTTAGGGTAAGTGTTAGGTTTAGGGCAAGGGTTAGGGTTAGGTTTAGGGTTAGGCTTAGGCTTAGGTAACGGTTATGGTTAGGGTTAGGGTATGGGTAAGGGTTAGGTTAAGGGTTAGGGTTAGGGTTTGGTAAAGGTAGGGTTAGAGTTAGGTTTAGGGTTAGGGTTAGGGTTAGGGTAGGGGTAAGGTTTAGGGTTAGGGTTAGGGTTAGGGAAAGGGTAAGGGTTAGTGTTAGGGTTAGCATTATGTTTATGGTTAGGGTTAGGGTAAGGGTAAGGTTAGGGTTAGCCTTAAGGTTAGGGTAAGTGTTAGGTTTAAGGTTAGGTTTAGGATTAGGGTTAGGTGTTGGGTTAGGGTAAGGGTTAGGGTTAGGGTTAGTGTTAGGTTTAGGGTTAAAGTTAAGGTTAGGGTAAGAGCTAGGGTAAGGGTAAGGGTTAGGTTTAGGTTTAGGGTTAGGTGTTGGGGTTAGTGTAATGGTTACGGTAAGGGTAAGGTTTAGGGTTAGGGTTAGGGTTAGGGGTTAGGGTTAGGGTAAGGGGTTAGGATTCGGGTTAGGGTTAGGGTTAGGGTAAGAGTTAGTGTTAGGGTTAGGGTTAGGGTAAGGGTTAGGGTTAGAGTTAGGGTTAGGGTTAGCATTAAGTTTAGGATTAGTGTTAGGTTAAGGTAAGGGTTATGGTTAGGGTTAGGTTTAATTTTAGGGATAGAGTAAGGGTAAGGATTAGGGTTAGGGTTAGGGTTAGGTTTAGGGTTATGATAAGGGTAAAGATTAGGGTTAGGGTTAGGGTTAGGTTTAGCATTAGGGTTAGGGTAAGGGTAAGGGTTAGG
Source organism: Megascapheus bottae (assembly GCA_024803745.1). NCBI lineage: Eukaryota > Metazoa > Chordata > Mammalia > Rodentia > Geomyidae > Megascapheus > Megascapheus bottae. Next base: position 61,633 of record JANJXV010001028.1, on the reverse strand, counting down.
GTTAGGTTTAGGGTTAGGGTTAGGGTTAGGAAAAGGGTAAGAGTTAGGGTTAGTGTTAGGGTTAGGGTTAAGGCTAGGGTTAATGTTAGGGTAAAGGTAAGGGATAGGCTTAGGGTTAGGGTTAGGGGTTAGTGGTAGGGTTAGGTTTAGGGTAAGGGTAAGGTTTAGGGTTAGCAATAGGGTTAGGGGTTAGGCTTAGGGTTAGTGTTAGGGGCTAGGGTTCGGGTTAGGGTTAGGGTTAGGGTAAAGGTTAGGATTAGGGTTACGGGAAGGGTTAGGGTTAGGGTAAGGGTTAGGGTTACGGTTAGGTAAGTGTTAGGGTTATGGTTAGGGGTTAGCGTTAAGGTTAGTGTTAGGGTTAAGGTTAGGGTTAGGGTTAGGGTTAAGTTTAGGGTTAGGGTTAGGTTTAGGGTTAGTGTGAGGGTAAGTGTTAGGGTTAGGGTTAGGGTTAGGGGTTAGAGTTAGGGTTAGGGTTAGGGTTAGGGTAAGGGTAAGGGTTAGGGTTAGGGTTAGGGTTAGGGTTAGGGTTAGGTTTAGGGTAAGGGTTACTGTTAGGGTTAGGGTTAGCGTAAAGGTAAGTGTTAGCGTTACGTTCAGGGTTACATTAGGGTTCGGATTAGGGTAAGAGCAAGGGTTAGGGTTAATGTTAGGTTTAGGGTTAGGTTTAGAATTAGGGTTATGTTTAGATTTAGGGTTAGGGTTAGGTTTAGACTTAGGGTAAGTGTAAGGGTTACGGTGAGTTGTAGGGTTAGGGTTAGGGTTAGGTTTAGGGTTAGGGCAAGGGTAAGGGTTAGGGTTAGGGTTAGGTTTAGGGTTACTTTTAGGGTTAGGGTTAGGGTAAGTGTAAGTGTTAGGGTTAGGGTTAGGCTTAGGTAAGGGTTAGGGGTAGGGTTAGGGTATGGGTAAGGGTTAGGGTTAGGGTTTGGGTAAAGGTAGGATTAGAGTTAGGTTTAGGGTTAGGGTTAGGGTTAGGGTAGGGGAAGGGTTAGGGTTAGGGTTAGGGTTAGGGAAAGGGTAAGGGTTAGGGTTAGGGTTAGCATTATGTTTATGGTTAGGGTTAGGGTAAGGGTAAGGTTTAGGGTTAGCCTAAGGTTAGGGTAAGTGTTAGGTTTAAGGTTAGGTTTAGGATTAGGGTTAGGTGTTGGGTTAGGGTAAGGGTTAGGGTTAGGGTTAGTGTTAGGTTTAGGGTTAAAGTTAAGGTTAGGGTAAGAGCTAGGGTAAGGGTAAGGGTTAGGTTTAGGTTTAGGGTTAGGTGTTGCGGTTAGTGTAATGGTTACGGTAAGGGTAAGGTTTAGGGTTAGGGTTAGGGTTAGGGGTTAGCGTTAGGGTAAGGGGTTAGGATTCGGGTTAGGATTAGGGTTAGGGTAAGAGTTAGTGTTAGGGTTAGGGTTAGGGTAAGGGTTAGGGTTAGAGTTAGGGTTAGGGTTAGCATTAAGTTTAGGATTAGTGTTAGGTTAAGGTAAGGGTTATGGTTAGGGTTAGGTTTAATGTTAGGGATAGAGTAAGGGTAAGGATTAGGGTTAGGGTTAGGGTTAGGTTTAGGGTTATGATAAGGGTAAAGATTAGGGTTAGGGTTAGGGTTAGGTTTAGCATTAGGTTTAGGGTAAGGGTAAGGGTTAGGGTTAGGTTTAGGTTAAGGGTTAGGGTTAGGGTTAGGAAAAGGGTAAGAGTTAGGGTTAGTGTTAGGGTTAGGGTTAAGGCTAGGGTTAATGTTAGGGTAAAGGTAAGGGATAGGCTTAGGGTTAGGGTTAGGGTTTAGTGGTAGGGTTAGGGTTAGGGTAAGGGTAAGGTTTAGGGTTAGCAATAGGGTTAGGGGTTAGAGTTAGGGTTAGTGTTAGGGGCTAGGGTTCGGGTTAGGGTTAGGGTTAAGGTAAGCGTTAGGATTAGGGTTAGGGTAAGGGTTAGGGTTAGGGTAAGGGTTAGGGTTACGGTTAGGTAAGGGTTAGGGTTATGGTTAGGGGTTAGCGTTAATGTTAGTGTTAGCGTTAAGGTTAGGGTTAGGGTTAGGATAAGGGTAAGGGTTAGGTTTTGGGTTAGGGTTAGGTTTAGGGTTAGGGTTAGGTTTAGGATTAGGGTTAGGATAAGGTTAATGGTTAGGGTTAGGGTTCGGGTAGGGTTAAGGTTAGGTTTAGGGTTAGGGTTAGAATTAGAGTTAGGGTAAGGGTTAGGGTTAGGGTTAGGTTTTGGATAAGGGTTAGGGTTAGGGGTTAGAGTTAGGGTTAGTGTTAGGGTTAGGGGTTAGGGTTAGGGTTAGGGTAAGGATTAGGGTTAGGGTTACGGTTTGAGTAAGGGTAAGGGTTAGGGTAAATTTTAGGGTTAGTGTTAGGGTTAGAGTTATGTTAAGGGTTAGGGTTAGGTTAAAGGTTAGGGTTAGGGTTAGGATGAGGGTTAGGGTTAGGGTAAAGGTAAGGTTTAGTGTTAGGAATAGGGTTATGGTTTAGGGTTAGTGTTAGGGTTAGTGTTAGGGTTAGGTTTAGGGTTAGGGTGAGGGTAAGGGTTAGGGTTAGGGTTAGAGTTAGGTTTAGGGTAAGTGTTAGGTTTAGGGCAAGGGTTAGGGTTAGGTTGAGGGTTAGGTTTAGGGTGAGGGCAAGTGTTAGGGTTAGGTTTAGGGTTAGGGAAAGGGTAAGGGTAAGGGTTAGGGTTAGGGGTTAAGGTTAGGTTTAGGGTTAGGGTTGGAGTAAGGGTAAAGGTGAGGGTTAGGGTTAGGGTTAGGTTTAGGGTTAAGGTTAGGGTTAGGGAAAGTGTTAGTGTAAGGGTTAGGTTACGGATAGGAGAGGATTAGGGTTAGGGTTAGGGTAAAGGTTAGGATTAGGGTTAGGGTTAGGGTAAAGGTTAGCATTAAGTTTAGGGTTAGGGTTAGCATTAAGTTTAGGGTTAGGGTTAGCGTAATGGTAAGGGTTAGGTTTAGGGTTAGGGTAAGGATTAGGTTTCGGTAAGGGTTAGGGTTAGCCTTAAGGTTAGGGTTAGGGTTAGGGTAAGGGTAAGGGTTAGATTTAGGGCTAGGGTTATGCTTAGGTGTTAGGGTTTGGGTTAGGTTTAGGGTTAAGTTTAGGGTTAGGGTTAGGGTGAGGGTGAGGGTGAGGGAGAGTGTTAGGGTTAGGGTTAGGGTTAGGGTAAGGGTATGGGTTAGGGTTTGGGTTAGGGTTAGGTTTAGGGTTAGGGTTAGGTTTAGGGTTAGGGTTAGTGTAAGGTTAATGATTAGGTTTAGGGTTCGGGTATGGTTAAGGTTAGGTTTAGAGTTAGGGTTAGAGTTAGGGTTAGGGTAAGGGTTAGGGTTAGGGTTAGGTTTTGGGTTAGGGTTAGTGGTTAGAGTAAGGGTTAGGGTTAGGGTCAGGGTTAGGGTTAGGGTTAGGGTTAGGTTTAGGGTGAGGGTTAGGATTAGGTTCAGGGACAGGGTTAGAGTAAGGTTATGTGTTAGGATTAGGGTTAGGGTTTGGGTTAGGTTTAGGGTTAGGTTAAGGGTAAGGATTAGGGGTAGCGTTAGGGTTGGGGTTAGGGTTAGGGTTAGGATTAGGGTTAGGGTTAGGGTTAGGGTAAGGGTTAGGGTTATGGTTATGTTTAGGATAAGGGTTAGGGTTAGGGGTTAGAGTTAGGGTTAGGGTTAGGGTTAGGGCAAGGGTAAGGGTTAGGGTTTGGGTTAATGTTAGGTTAGGGTTAGGGTTAGGGTTAGGGTTAGGTTAGGGTTAGGGTTAGGGTTAGGTTTAGGGGTTAAGGTTAGGGTTAGGGTAAGGTTTAGGTTTTGGGTTAGGGTTTGGGTAAGGGTAAGGGTAAGGGTTAGTGCTAGTGTTAGGGTTAGGGTTAAGGTTAGGGTTAGGGTTAGTTTAAAGGTAAGGAATAGGGTTAGGGTTAGGCTTAGGGGTTAGGGGTAGGGTTAGGGTTAGGTTTTGGATAAGGATTAGGGTTAGGGGTTAGAGTTAGGGTTAGGGTTAGGGTTAGGGGTTAGGGTTAGTGTTAAGGTAAGGATTAGGGTTAGGGTTACGGTTTGCGTAAGGGTAAGGGTAAGGGTTAGCGTTAGTGTTAAGGTTAGAGTTAGGTTTAGGGTTAGGGTTAGGGTAAGGGTTAGTGTTAGGGTTAGGGTTAGGGGTTAGGGTTAGGCTTAGGGTAAAGCTAAGGTTTAGTGTTAGGAATAGGTATATGGGTTAGGGTTAGGGTTAGTGTTAGGGTTAGTGTTAGGGTTAGGGTTCTGGTTAGGGTTAGGTTTAGGGTGAGGGTAAGGGTTAGGATTAGGGTTAGGGTAAGGGTTAGTGTTAGGGTAAGGGTTAGGTTTACGGTTAGGGTAAGGTTTAGGGTTAGGGTTAGGGGTTAGGGTTATGGTTAGGGTTAGGGTAAGGGTTAGGGTTAGGGTAAGGGTTAGGGTTAGGTTTTGCGTAAGGGTAGGGTTAGAGTTAGGGTTAGGTTTATGGTTAGGGTAAGGTTTAGGGTTAGGGTTAGGGTTAGAGTTAGGGTTAGGGTTAGGGTAAGGTAAGGGTTAGGTTAGGGTTAGTCTTAGGGTTAGGGTTTGGGATTAGGGTTAGGTTTAGGTTTAGGTTAAGTGTAGGGTTACTGTTAAGGTAAGTGTAAGGGTTAGGTTTAGGGTCAGGGTTAGAGTTAGTTTAAGGTTTAGGGTTAGGGTTAGGTTTAGGGTAAGGGTTAGGGTTAGGGTTAGGGTAAGAGTTAGGGATAGGGGTTAGGTTTAGGGTTAGAGTTAGGGTTAGGATTAGGGTAAGGTTAAGGGTTAGGGTTAGGGTAAGGGTAAGGGTTAGTGTTAGGGTTAGGGTTAGGGTTAGGGTAAGTGTAAGGGTTAGGCTTCGGGTTAGGGTTAGGGTTAGGGTTAGGGTAAGGGTTAGTGTTAGGGTTAGGGTTAGGGTTAGGTTAAGGTTAGGGTAAGGGTAAGTGTTAGGGTTAGGGTTAGTTTTATGGTAAGGGTTAGGGTAAGGCGTTAGGTTTAGCGTTAGAGTTAGGGTTAGGGTAAGGTTAAGGGTTAGGATTAGGGTTAGGGTTAGGTTTAGGGTAAGGGTTAGGGTTAGGGGTTAGGGTTAGGTTTAGTGTAAGGGTTAGGGTTAGGGGTTAGTGTTAGGTTTAGGATTAGGGTTAGTGTAAGGATTAGGGTTAGGGTTAGGGTTAGGGTAAGGTTTAGGGTTAGGTTTAGGGTTAGGGCAATGGTAAGTGTTAGGTTTAGTGTTACGGTTAGGGTATGGTTTAGGGTAAGGGTTAGTGTTAGGGTTAGGGCTAGGGTTAGGTTAAGGTTAGGGTAAGGGTAAGTGTTAGGGTTAGGGTTAGTTTTAGGGTTAGAGTTACAGTAAGGGTTAGGGTTAGGGGTTAGGTTTAGGGTTAGGGTTAGGGTTAGGGTAAGGGTTAGTGTTAGGGTTAGGGTTAGGTTAAGGTTAGGGTAAGTGTAAGTGTTAGGGTTAGGGTTAGGGTTAGGCTTAGGTTTAAGGTTAGGTTTAGGGTTAGGGTTAGGTTTAGGATTAGGGTTAGGTTAAGGTTTAGGGTTAGGATTAAGGTAAGTGTAAGGTTTAGGAGTAGGATTAGGGTTAGGGGTAAGGTTAGGGTTAGGTTAGGGTTAGGGAAATGGTAAGGGTTAGGGTTAGGGTTAGGGTTAGGGTTAGGGTTAGGTTTAGAGTTAGGGTTAGGGTTAGGGTAAGGGTAAGGGTTAGGGTAAGGGTTAGGGTTAGGGTTAAGGTTAGGATTAGGGTAAGGGTAAGGGTTAGGGTTAGGGTTAAGGTTAGGTTTAGGGTTAAGGTTAAGGTTAGGTTAGGGTTAGGGTTAGGTTTAGGTTTAGGGTTAGGGTTAAGGTAAGTGTAAGTTTAGGGTTAGGGTTAGGGTTAGGGTTAAGTTTGGGTTAGGTTAGGGTTAGGGAAAGGGTAAGGGTTAGGGTTAGGGTTAAGGTTAAAGATTAGGGTTATGTTTAATTTTAGGGTTAGGGTAAGGGTAAGGGTTAGGTTTAGTATTAGTGTTAGGGTTAGGTTTAGGGTTAGGGTTAGGGTAAGGGTAAGGGTTAGGGTTAGGGTTAGTTTTAAGTTTAGGGCTCGTGTTAGTTTTTAGGGTTAGGGTTAGTGTAAGGGTAAGATTTAGGGTTAGGTTTAAGATTAGGTTTAGGTTTAAGGTTAGGCTAAGGGTTAGGGTTAGGGTTAGGGTAAGGGTTAGGGTTAGGGGAAAGGTTAGGTTTAGGGTTAGAGGTAGGGTTAGGGTTAGGGTAAGGTTTAGGTTTAGGGGTTAGCGTTAGGTTTAGGATAAGGGTTAGGGTTAGGTGTTAGGGTTAGTTTTAGGGTTACGGTTAGTGTAAGGGTTTGGATTATGGTAAGGGTTAGTGTAAGGGTTAGGGTTAGGTTTAGGGTTAGGGCAAGGGTAAGTGTTAGGGTTAGGGTTAGGCTTAGCGTCAGGGTTAGGGTAAGGGTAAGGGTTAGGTTTATGGGTAGGTTTAGGTTTAGGGTTGGGGTTACAGTTAGGGTTAGGGTTAGGGTAAGGGTAAGTGTTAGGGTTAGGGTTAGGGTTAGGGTTAGTGTTAGGTTTAGGCTTAGGTTTAGGGTTAGGTTTAGGGTAAGGGTTAGGGTTAGGGTTAGGGTTAGGATAAGGGTAAGGGTTAGGGTTAGGGTTAGGGATAGGTTTGGGTAGGGTTACGGTTAGGGTTAGGTTTAGGGTTACAGTTAGGGTTAGGGTTAGGGTTAAGGTTAGGGTTGGGGTTAGGATTAGGGTTAGATTTAGATGTAGGGTTAGGGTTAAGGTACGTGGAAGCGTTAGAGTTAGGGGTAGGGTTGAAGTTAGGGTTAGGGTTAGGGAAAGGGTAAGGGTTAGAGTTAGGGTTAGGTTTAGGGTAAGGATTAGGTTTAGGGATAGGGTTAGGGTAAGGGTTAGGGTTAGGGTTAGTGTTAGGGTAAGGGTTAGGATTAGAGTTAAGGTAAGGGTTAGGGTTAGGGTAAGGGTTAGGGTTACGAATAGGGTAAGGATTAGAGTTAGGGTTAGGGTTAGGGTTAGGGTTAGGTTTAGGGTTAGGGTTAGGGTAAGGATTAGGTTTAGGGTTTGGGTAAGGGTAGGGTTAGAGTTAGGGTTAGGTTTAGGGTTAGGGGTTAGGGTTAGGGTTAGGGTTAGGGTAAGGGTTAGGTTTAGGTTGAGGGTTAGGGTAAGTGTAAGTGTTAGGATTAGGGTTAGGGTTAGGATTAGGGTTAGGGCAAGTGTAAGGGTTAGGGTTAGGTTTAGGGTTTGTTTTAGGGTAAGGGTAAGTGTTAGGGTTAGGGTAAGGGTTAGGGTTAAGTTAGGGGTTAGGGTTAGGGTTAGGGTTAGGATAAGTGTAGGGTTAGGGTTAGGGTTAGGGTAAGGGTTAGGGTGAGGTTAAGGGTTAGGTTTAGGGTTAGGGTTAGGGTAAGTGTAAGTGTTAGTATTTTGGTTAGGGTTAGGGTTAGGGTTAGGGTAAGGGTAAGGGTTAGGGTTAGGGTTAGGTTTAGGGTAAGGTTTAGGGTTAGGGTTAGGTTTAGGGTTAGTTTTAGGGTTAGGGTTAGGGTAAGGGTTAGGGTTAGGGTTAGGGTTAGGATTAGGGTTAGGGTTAGTGTTAGGTTTAGGGTTAGGGTAGGGTAAGGGTAAGGGTAAGGGTTAGGGTTAGGGTTTGGGTTAGGGTTAGGGTTAGGGTTAGTGTTAGGTTTAGGGTTAGGGTAGGGTAAGGGTAAGGTTTAGGGTTAGGGTTAGAGTTAGGTTTAGGGTTAGTTTTAGGGTTAGGGTAAGGATTATGGTTAGGGTTAGGGTTAGGGTAAGGTTAGGGCTAGAATTAGGATTAGGGTTAGGGTTAGGGTTAGGGTAAGTGTAAGGGTTAGGGTTAGGTTTAGGGTTAGGGTTTGGGTAAGGAAAAGGGTTAGGGTTAGGGTCAGTGTTAACGTTAGGGTTAATGTTAGGTTTAGGGTTCGTGTAAGGGTAAGGGTTTGGGCTAGGGTTAGGGTTAGGGGTTAGGGTTAGGGTTCGGGTTAGGGTTAGGGTAAGGTTTAGGGTTAGGGTTAGGTTTAGGTTTAGGGTTAGTGTTAGGTTTAGGGTTAAGGTAAGGGTAAGAGTTAGGGTTAGGTTTAGGGTTAGGGTTAGGGTTAGGGTAGGGTTAGGGTTAGTTTTAGGGTTAGGTTTAATGTTAGGGCAAGGGTAAATGTTAGGGTTAGGGTTACGGTTAGGTTTAGGGTTAGGGTTAGGTTAAGGGTTAGGGTTAGGGTAGGGTCAGAGTTGGGGTTAGAGTTAGGGTAAGGGTAATGGTTAGGGTTAGTTTTAGGCTTAGGGTTAGGGTTTAAGTTTATGGTTAGGATTAAGGTTAGGTTAAGTGTTGGGTCACTGTTAAGGTAAGTGTAAGGGTTAGGGTTAGGGTTAGGTTTTGGTTTAGGTTTAGGGTAAGGCTTAGAGTTAGGGTTAGGTTTAGGGTAAGAGTTAGGGTTAGGGGTTAGGTTTAGGGTTAGGGTTAGGGGAAGGGTTAGGGTTAGGTAGAGGGTTAGGTTTAGGGTTACAGTTAGGTTTAGGGTCAGGGTTAAGTTTAGGGTTGGGGTTAGGATTAGGGTTAGATTTAGGTGTAGGGTTAGGGTTAAGGTACGTGTAAGCGTTAGAGTTAGGGGTTGGGTTAAAGTTAGGGTTGGGTTAGGGAAAGGGTAAGGGTTAGAGTTAGGGTTAGGTTTAGGGTAAGGATTAGGTTTAGGGTTAGTGTTAGGGTAAGGGTTGGGGTAAGGATTAGGTTTCGGGTTAGGGTTAGCCTTAAGGTTAGGGTTCTGGTTAGGATAAGGATTAGGTTTCAGGTTAGGGTTAGGGTTAGCCTTAAAATTAGGGTTAAGGTTAGGGTAAGGGCAAGGGGTAGATTTAGGGCTAGGGTTAGGATTAGGGGTTAGGGTTAGGGTTAACGTTAGGGTTAAGTTTAGGGTTAGGGTTAGGGTTAGGGTTAAGGTAAGGGTAAGTGTTAGGGTTAGGGTTAGGGTTAGTTTTAGGGGTTAGGGTTAGGTTTAGAGTTAGGGTTAGGTTTAGGGTTAGGGTTAGGGTAAGGTTAAGGGTTAGGTTTCGGGTTAGGGTTAGGGTTAGGTTTAGAGTTAGGGTAAGGGTAAGGGTTAGGGTGAGTTGTAGGGTTAGGGTTAAGGTTATGTTTAGGGTTAGAGTTAGGGTTAGTGTAGGGGTAAGGGTTAGGGTTAGGGTTAGGTTTAGGGAAAGGGTGACGGTTAGGGTTAGGGTCAGGTTAGGGTAAGGATTAGGGTTAGCGTTAGGGTTAGGGTAAGGGTTAGGTTTAGGGTTAGCATTAAGGTTAGGGTTAGGGTTAGGGTAAGGTTAAGGGTTAGGATTAGGGTTAGGGTTAGGGTAAAGGTAAGGGTTAGGTTTAGGGTTAGGGTTTGGGTAAGTTTAAGGGTTAGGGTTAGTGTTAAGGTAAGGGTTAAGTTTAGGGTTAGGTTTAGTGTAAGGGTAAGGGTTAGGGTTAGGGTTAGGTTTAGGGATTAGGGTTCAGGTTCAAGTTAGGGTTAGGGTAAGGGTTATGGTTAGGGTTAGCCTTAGGGTAAGGGTAAGGTTTAGGGTTAGGTTTAGGGTTAGGGTTTGGTTAAGGGTAAGGGTTAGGTTTATGTTTAGGGTTAGGGTTAGGATTAGGGTAAGGTTTAGGTTTAGGGTTAGGCTTAGGATAAGGGTAAGGGTTAGGGTTAGGGTTAAGGTTAGGGTTAGGGTTAGGGTTAGGGTTAGGGAAAGGGTAAGTGTTAGGGTTAGATTTAGTGTTAGCTTAAGGATTAGGGTTAGGGTTTGGGTTAGGGTAAGGGTTAGGGGTAGGGTTAGGGTTAGGTTTAGGGTAAGGGTGAGGGTAAGGCTTAGGGTTAGAGTTAGGGTTAGGTTTAGGGTGAGAGTTAGGGTTAGGGTTATGGTAAGAGTAAGGGTTAGTGTTAAGGTTAGGGTTAGGGTTAGGGTTATGGTAAGGTTTAAGGTGAGGTGTTAGGGTTAGGTTTAGGGTAAGGGTTAGGGTTAGGGTGAGGGATAGGGTTAGGGTTACGGTTAGTGTAAGGGTTAGGGTTATGGTTAGGGTAAGGGTAAGGGTTAGGGTTAGGGTTATGTTTAGGAAAAGGGTTAGGGTTAGGGATTAGAGTTAGGGTTACAGTTAGGGTTAGGTGTTAGGGTTCAGATTAGGGTAAGGATTAGATTTAGGGTTAGTGTTTGGGTAAGGGTAATGGTAAGGGTTAGGTTGAGTGTTAGGGTTAGGGTTAAGGGTAGGGTTAGCGTTAGGGTAAGGGTAAGGGTTAGGGTTAGGGTTAGGGTTACGGGTTAGGGTTAGGGTTAGTGTTAGGTTAAGGCTAATGTTTAGTGTTAGGAATATGGTTAGGGGTTAGGATTATGGTTAGTGTTAGGGTTAGTGTTAGGGGTTAGGTTTCAGGTTAGTGTTAAGGTTAGGGTAAGCGTATGGAGTAGGGTTATGGTAAGGGTTAGGGTTAGGGTAAGGGTTAGGGATACGATTAGGGTAAGGGTTAAGGTTAGGGTTAGGGGTTAGGGTTAGGGTTAGGGTAAGGGTTAGTTTTAGGGTTAGGGTTAGAGTAAGGGTAACTGTTAGGGTTAGGTTAGGGTAAGGTTGAGGATAAGGGTTAGGGTTAGGGGTTAGAGTTAGGGTTAGGGTTAGGGTTAGGGGTTAGGGTTAGGGTTACGGTAAGGATTAGGGTTAGGGTTAGAGTTTCTGTAAGGGTAAGGGTAAGGGTTAGGGTTAGTGTTAGGGTTAGGGTTAAGTTTATGGTTAGGGTTAGGGTAAGGGTAAGGGTTAGGTTTAGGGTTAGGGTTAGGGTTAGGGGTTAGGGTTAGGGTAAGGGTTAGGGTTAGGTTTAGGGTTAGGTTAGGGCAAGGGTAAGGGTTAGGGTTAGGGCTAGGCTTAGGGTAAGGGTAAGGTTTAGGGTTAGGGTTATGCTTAAGGTTAGGGTTAGGGTTAGGGTTAGGCTAAGGGTTAGGGTTAGGGTTAGGGTAAGGGTTAGGGTTAGGTTTAGGGTTAAGGTTAGGGTTAGTGTTAGGTTTAGGGCTAGGTTTAGGGTAAGGGTTAGGGTTAGGGTTAGGGTTATGCTTAAGCTTAGGGTTAGGGTTAGGCTAAGGGTCAGGGTTAGGATAAGGTTTAGGGTTAGGGTTAGGGTAAGATAAGGGTTATGGTTATGGTTATGGTTAGGGTTAGGGTAAGGGTTAGGGTAAGGGTAAGTGTTATGGTGAGGGTTAGGGTTAGGGTAAGGGTAGAGTTAGGGGTTAGGGTTAGGGTTAGGGTAAGGGTTAGGGTAATTGTTAGGGGTTAGGGTTAGGGTCAGTGGAAGTGTTAGTGTTAGGGTTAGAGTTAGGGTAAGGGTTAGGGTTAGGATTAGGGTTAGGGCAAGTGTAAGTGTTAGGGTTAGGATTAGCTTTAGGGTTAGGATAAGGGTAAGGGTTAGGGTTATCATTAGGGTTAGGTTTAGGATTGGGGTTAAGGTTAGGGTAAGCGTAAGGGTTAGGGTTAGGGTTAGAGTTAGGTTTAGCGTCATGGTAAGGGTAAGGATTAGTGTTAGGGTTAGGGTTAGGTTTAGGGTTAGGTTTAGGGTAAGGGTAAGGGTTAGGGTTAACGTTAGGGTTTGGCTTAGGTTTAGGGAAAGGGTAAGGGTTAGGGTTAGGGTTAGAGTTAGGGAAAGGATTAGGGTTAGGGTTTGGGAAAGGGTAAGGGTTAGGTTTAGGGTTAG
>JANJXV010001028.1:0-45000 GCA_024803745.1 Megascapheus bottae | reverse complement strand
AGTGTAAGTGTTAGTATTAAGGTTAGGGTTAGGGTTAGGGTTAGGGTAAGGGTAAGAGTTAGAGTGATTTGTAGTGTTGGGGTTAAGGTTAGGTTTAGGATTAGGTTTAGGTTTAGGGTAGGGGTAAGGTTTAGGGTTAGGGTTAGGGTTAGGGAAAGCGTAAGGGTTAGGGTTAGGGTAATGATTATGGTTAGGGTTAGGGTTAGGGTAAGGTTAGGTTTAGGATTAGGTTTAGGGTTACCATTAAGATTAGTGTTAGGGTTAAGGTAAGTGTAAGGGTTAGCGTTAGGGTTATGGTTAGGGTTAGAGTTAGGATAAGGGTAAGGGTTAGGGTTAGGTTTAGGGTTAGGGTTTGGGTAAGGAAAAGGGTTAGGGTTAGGATTAGTGTTAAGGTTAGGGTTAAGGTTAGGGTTAGGGTTCGTGTAAGGGTAAGGGTTTGGGTTAGGGTTAGTGTTAGGGGTTAGGGTTAGGGTTCGGTTCGGGTTAGGGTAAGGTTTAGGGTTAGGGTAAGGGTTAGGGTAATTTTAAGGTTAGGTTTAGGGTTAGGGAAAGGGTAAATGTTAGATTTAGGGTTATGGTTAGGTTTAGGGTTAGGGTTAGGGTAAGGTTTAGGGTTAGGGTTAGGGTTAGGGTCAGAGTTGGGGTTAGGGTTAGGGTAAGGTTAATGGTTAGGGTTAGGGTTAGGCTTAGGTTTAGGGTATAGATTTATGGTTAGGATTAAGGTTAGTTTAAGTGTAGGGTTACTGTTAAGGTAAGTGTAAGGTTTAGGGTTAGGGTTAGGGTTAGTGTTAGGGTTAGCATTAAGTTTAGGGTTAGGGTTAGGTTAAGGGTAAGAGTTAGGGTTCGGGTTAGTGTTTGGTTTAGGATTAGGGTTAGTGTTAGGGTTAGGTTAGGTTTAGGGTTAGGTGTAGGGTTAGGGTACGTGTTAGGTTTAGGGTTAGGGTTAGGGTTAGGGTAAGGGTAAGGGTTAGGGGTTAGGTTTAGGATTAGCGGTTAGGGTTAGGCTTAGGGTTAGTGTTAGGATAAGGGTTAGGGTTAGGGTTAGGGTAAGTGTTAGGGTTAGGGTTGAGGTTAGGTTAGGTTTTGGTTTAGGTTTATGGTTAGTGTAAGTGTTAGGGTTAGGGTTAGGGTTAGGGTTAGGTTAGGTTTACGGTTAGGTTTAGGATTAGGGTAAGTGTTAGGTTTAGGGTTAGGGTTATGGATAGGGTAAGGGTAAGGGTTAGGATTATGCCACACCCACTCCAGTGGAGTCTGTGCAGCATGGAGCAGAAAGAGCTTGAATGGCTGCCAGTCCTGAGGTTCGCACCAATGGTGATCAGGCCTCCTGGAGGTCCCTGGCAGAGACCAGGACATATGCGTGAAATGCTCATAATGCTGGGTGCTGGGATTCTTTTATCACTCTTTTCATTTCTGATAGTTGATGGTATGGCAGTAATATTCTGTGCCAGCTACTGGCCTAAACAATTGATTGAGCGACTAGATGTTCCAGGAACTAAAAGTGCATGCCCGGCTACTCTGGCGCAAACACATCCACAGCAGCCTTGATGACCTCAATGCACTCTACTAATAATAAGACAGAATTAGAAACTATACGGAAAACATGATCTTTGAATTAGTAATAAATGTTAGTTTACCTGAATATGCCTTTAATGCGTCTGCATTACTTGTGTAAATGTTACAAGTACCTAATAAATCACATGGGAAAGGATTAGAAGGGCTAGAGCACCGTGGTGTGCTCTAACTGAACAGCAACAATAGACTCTTAGGTTTAAGGTTTTACAATTCCTGGCACAGGGTAATAATTACTAACTTAGAAACAGAATCATAGGAAGAACTAGAAAACAGATGGTAAACAAAGCTAATAGTGATTAATGCCAAGGCGGATGACGCCTAACCATAATGTCTGACTTATTAACCATGGCTTTTTAGAATGAAGGGAGAAGTTTCTTTTCTACTCAGAAAAATGTACCCTGTAACCATTCTTAAACGTGATTGTAATCTTTTGACCTTATGCCAACTGAAAGAAACTACTCCTACTTTGACTGTATATAATCTCACACTCAACAAGTAAAACTTCGCAGCAGATTTCGAACCTCCCTTGCGTTTGTGTCTGTCTGTCATCGCCGAATCCATTCCTGACCTGTGAATCCAGACTTGGTCTCCCCGCACTCCCGCTGAGTCGGTCTGCGGCAGGATTAGGGGTTAGGGTTAGGGTTAGGGTTAGGTTAGGCTTAGGTTTAGGTTTAGGGTTAGGGTAAGTTGAGGGTTAGGGTTAGTGTTAGGGATACGGTAAGGGTAAGGGTTAGGGTTTGGAGTTATGGTTAGGGTTAGGGTTAGGTTTAGGGTTAGGTTTAGAGTAAGGGTAAGGGTGAGGGTTAGGATTAGGGTTAGCTTTAGGGTTAAGGTTAGTGTTAGGAAATGGTTAGGGTTAGGGTTAGTGTTAGGGTTAGGTTAAGGATTAGGGTTAGGGATAGGGTAAGGGTTAGGTTTAGGCTTAGGGTTAGGGTTAGCATTAAGTTTAGGGTTAGAGTTAGCGTAAGGGTAAGTGTTAGGTTTAGGGTTAGTGTTAAGGTTAGGGTTGGGGTAAGGATTAGTTTTCGGGTTAGGGTTAGGGTTAGCCTTGAGGTTAGGGTTAGGGTTAGGATAAGGATTATGCTTCTGGTTAGGGTTAGGGTTAGCCTTAAAATTAGGGTTAAGGTTAGGGTAAGGGTAAGGGATAGATTTAGGGCTAGATTTAGGGTTAGGCGTTAGGGTTAGGGTTAACGTTAGGGTTAAGTTTAGGGTTAGGGTTAGGGTTAGGGTTAAGGTAAGGGTAAGTGTTAGGGTTAGGGTTAGGGGTTAGGGTTAGAGTTAGGGTTAGGTTTAGCGTAAGGGTTAGGGTTAGGGTTATGGTAAAGGTAAGTGTTATGGTTAGGTATAGGGTTAGGGTTAGGGTTAGGGTAAGGGTTAGGGTTAGGGTTAGGGTTAGGTTTAGAGTTAGGGTTAGGTTTAGGGTTAGGGTTAGGGTAAGGGTAAGGGTTAGGTTTCGGGTTAGCGTTAGTGTTAGGTTTAGAGTTAGGGTAAGGGTAAGGGTTAGGGTTAGTTGTAGGGTTAGGGTTAAGGTTAGGTTTAGGGTTAGAGTTAGGGTTAGGGTAGGGGTAAGGGTTAGGTTTAGGGTTAGGGTTAGGGAAAGGGTAAGGGTTAGGGTTAGGGTTAGGTTAGGGTTAGCATTAAGGTTAGGGTTAGAGTTAGGGTAAGGTTAAGGGTTAAGATTAGGGTTAGGGTTAGGGTTAGGGTAACGGTAAGGGTTAGATTTAGGGTTAGGGTTTGGGTAAGAGTAAGGGTTAGGGTTAGGGTTTGGGTAAGGATTAGGGTTAGGGTTAGCGTTTGGGAAAGGGTAAGGGTAAGGGTTAGGGTTAGTGTTAGGGTTAGGGTTAAGTTTAGGGTTAGGGTTAGGGTAAGGGTAAGGGTTAGGTTTAGGGTTAGGGTTAGGGTTAGGGGTTAGGGTTAGGGTTAGGGTTAGGCTTAGGGTAAGGGTAAGGTTTAGGGTTAGGGTTAGGGTTAGGGTTAGGGTTAGGCTTAAGGTTAGGGTTAGGGTTAGGCTAAGGGTTAGGGTTAGGGTTAGGGTAAGGGTTAGGGTTAGGGTTAGGGTTAGCATTAAGGTTAGGGTTAGAGTTAGGGTAAGGGTAAGGGTTAAGATTAGGGTTAGGGTTAGGGTTAGGGTAACGGTAAGGGTTAGATTTAGGGTTAGGGTTTGGGTAAGGGTAAGGGTTAGGGTTAGGGTTAGTGTTAAGGTAAGGGTTAAGTTTAGGGTTCTGGTTAGGGTTAGAGTAAGGTTTAGGGTTAGCGTTATGGTTAGGGGTTAGGGTTAGGGTTAGGTTTGGGGTTACGGTAAGTGTAAGGGTTAGGGTTAGGTTAGGGTTACGGTTAGGTTTAGGTTTAGGGCAAGGGTAAGTGTTAGGGTTAAGGTTAGTGTTAGGTTAAGGGTTAGGGTTAGGGTAAGGGTAAGGGTTAGGGTTACGGTTAGAGTTAGGGTAAGGGTAAGGTTAAGGGTTAGGTTTAGGGTTAGGGTTTGGTTAAGGTTAAGGGTTAGGTTTAGGGTTAGTGTTAGGGTTAGGATTAGGTTAAGGTTTAGGTTTAGGGTTAGGCTTAGGGTAAGGGTAAGGGTTAGGGTTAGGGTTAGGGTTAAGGGTAGGGTTTGGGTTAGGGTTAGGGTTAGGGAAAGTGTAAGGTTTAGGGTTAGGGTTAGATTTAGTGTTAGGTTAAGGATAAGGTTTAGGGTTTGGGTTAGGGTAAGGGTTAGGGTTAGGGTTAGGGTTAGGTTTAGGGTTAGGGTGAGGGTAAGGCTTAGGGTTAGGGTTAGGGTTAGGGTAAGAGTAAGGGTTAAGGTTAGGGTTAGGGTTAGGATTAGCGGTTAGGGTTACGCTTAGGGTTAGGGTTAGGGTAAGGTTTAGCTTTAGGTTTAGGGTTAGGGTAAGGATAAGTGTTATGCTTAGGGTTAGGATTAGGGTTAGGGTTAGGGTTAGGGTAAGGTTTAGGGTTAGGGTTAGGTTAGGTTTAGGGTTAGGGTTAGGGTTAGGGTTAGGTTTAGGGTTAGGGTTAGGATTAGGGTTAGGTTTAGATTTAGGGTTAGGCTTAGGGTAAGGGTAAGGGTTAGGGTTAGTGTTAGGGTTAGGGTAAGGAGTTAGGGTTAGGGTTAGAGTCAGGTTTAGGTTTAGGGGTAGGGTTAGGGTAAGGGCTAGGGCAAGGGTAAGGGTTAGGGGTAGGGTTAGGTTTAGGAAAAGTGTTAGGTTTAGGGGTTAGAGTTAGGGTTAGGGTTAGGGTAAAGGGTTAAGGTTAGGATTAGGGTAAGGATTAGATTAAGGGTTAGTGTTTGGGTAAGGGTAAGGGTAAGGGTTAGGGTGAATGTTAGGGTTAGGGTTAAGGTTAGGGTTAGGGTTAGGGTAACGGTAAGGGTAGGGTAGGGTTAGGGTTAGGGGTTAGGGTTAGGGTTAGTGTTAGGGTAAGGGTAAGGTTTAGGGTTAGGAATAGGGTTAGGGGTTAGGGTTCTGGTTAGTGTTAGGTTTAGTGTTAGGGGTTAGGGTTCAGGTTAGGGTTAAGGTTAGGGTAAGCGAAGGAGTAGGGTTAGGGTAAGGGTTAGGGTTAGGGTAAGGGTTAGGGTTACGATTAGGGTAAGGGTTAGGGTTAGGGTTAGGGATAGGGTTAGGGGTTAATGTTAGGGTTAGGGTTAGGGTTAGGGTTAGGGTAAGGTTGAGGATAAGGGTTAGGGTTAGGGGTTAGAGTTAGGGCAAGGGTCAGGGTTAGGGTTAAGGTTAGGCTTAAGGTTAGAGTTAGGTTTAGGGTTATGGGAAGTGTAAGGATTAGGGTTAGGATCAGGGTTAGGTTTAGGGTTAGGGTTAGGGTAAGGGTAAGGGTTAGAGTTAGGGTTAGGGTTAGGGTTAGGGTTAGGGAAAGGGTAAGGGTTAGGGTTAGGCATAGGGTGTGGATTAGAGTAAGGGTAATTTTTAGGGTTAGGGTTAGGGTTAGGGAAAGGGTAACCGTTAGGGTTAGGGTTTGGGTTAGGGTAAGGGTTAGGGTTAGGGTTAGGTTTAGGATAAGGGTTATGGTTAGGGGTTAAAGTTAGGGTTAGGGTTATGGTTAGCATTTGTGTAAGGGTAAGGGTAAGGGTTAGGGTTAGTGTTAGGGTTAGGGTTAATGTTTGGGTTAGTGTTAGGGTAAGGTAATGGTTAGGGTTAGGGTTAGGGGTTAGGGTTTAGGGTTTGGGTTAGGGTTAGTGTTAGGGTAAGGGTTAGGATTAGGATTAGGGTTAGGGTAAGGGTAAGGTTTATGGTTAGGAATAGGTTAAGGTGTTAGAGTTAGGGTTAGTGTTAGGGTTAGTGTTAGGGTTTAGGGTTTGGGTTAGGGTTAGTGTTAGGGTAAGGGTTAGGATTAGGTTTAGGGTAAGGGTAAGGGTTAGGGTAAGGGTTAGGGTTACGAATAGTGTAAGTGTTAGGGTTAGGGTTAGGGGTTAGGGTAAGGGTAAGGGTTAGGTTAGGGGTTAGGGTAAGGGTTAGTGTTAGGGTTAGTGTTAGGGTTAGGGTTCAGGTTAGATTTAGGGTAAGGGTAAGTGTTAGGTTTAGGGTTAGGGTTAGGTGTTAGGGTTTGGGTTAGGGTTAGGGTAAGGGTAATGTTTAGGGTTAGGGTTAGGGGTAAGGGTTATGGTTAGGATTAGGGTTAGGGGTTAGGATTCGGGTTAGGGTTAGGGTTAGGGTAAGTGTTAGGGTAAGGGTTAGGGTTAGGGTTAGTGTAAGGGCTAGGGTTAGAGTTAGGGTTAGGGTTAGCATTAAGTTTAGGGTTAGGGTTAGGTTAAGGGTAAGGGTTATGATTAGGGTTAGGTTTAATGTTAGGGTTAGATTAAGGGTAAGGGTTAGGGTTAGGGTTAGTGTTAGGGTTAGGTCTAGGTTTAGGGTTAGGGTTAGGGTTAGGGAAAGGGTAAGGGTTAGGGTAAGGGTTAGGTTTAGGGTTAGCGTTAGGGTAAGGATTAGGGTTAGGGTGAGGGTCAGGGTCAGGGTTAGGGTTAGGGTTAGGGTTAGCATTAAGTTTAGGGTTAGGGTAAGTGTAAAGGTAAGGTTAGGGTTAGGGTTAGGGTTAGCATTAAGGTTAGGGTTAGGTTTAGGGTAAGGGTAAGGGTTAGGTTTAGGGTTAGGTTTAGGGTTAGGGTTCGGGTTAGGGTAAGGGTTAGGGTTAGGTTTAGGTTTAGGTTACGGCAAGGGAAAGGGTTAGGGTTAGGGTTAGGGTTAGAGTAAAGGTAAGGGTTAGGATTAGGGTTAGGGTTAGGGTTAGGCTTAAGGTTAGGGTTATTGTTAGCGTTAGGCTAAGGGTTAGGGTTAGGGTTAGGGTAAGGGTTAGGGTTAGAGTTAGGGTTAAGGTTAGGGTTAGTGTTAGGTTAAGGGTTAGGGTTAGGCTTAAGGTTAGGGATAAGGTTAGGGTTATGGTTATGCTTAAGGTTAGGGTTAGAGTTAGGGTTACGCTATGGGTTAGAGTTAGGGTAAGGGTTAGAGTTAGGGTTAGGGTTAGGTTTAGGGTTAGGGTGAGGATAAGGGTTATGGTTAGGATTAGGGTTAGGGTAATGGTTACGGTTAGGGTTAGGGTTAGGATAAAAGTTAGGGTAACGGTAAGTGTTATGGTTATGGTTATGGTTAGGGTTAGGGTAAGGGTTAGAGTTAGCGGTTAGGTTACGGTTAGGGTAAGGGTTAGAGGTTAGGGTTAGGGTTAGGGTTAGTGAAAGTGTTAGGGTTAGGGTTAAGTTTACGGTTAGGCTTAAGGTTAGGGTTATTGTTAGGGTTAGGCTAAGGGTTAGGGTTAGGGTTAGGGTAAGGGTTATGCTTAGAGTTAGGGTTAAGGTTAGTGTTAGTGTTAGGTTTAGGGTTAGGTTTAGGGTAAGGGATAGGGTTACTGTTATGCTTAAGGTTATGGTTAGAGTTAGGGTTACACTATGGGTTAGGGTTAGGGTAAGGGTCAGGGTTAGGGTTAGGTTTAGGGTTAGGGTAAGGATAAGGGTTATGGTTAGGGTTAGGGTAAGGGTTAGGTTTAGGGTTAGGTTTAGGATAAGGGACAGCTTTAGGGTTTAGAGTTAGGGTTAGGGTAAGGATTAGGGTTAGGGTTAGGGTTAGGGTAAGGATTAGGGTTAGGGTTAGCGTTTGTGTAAGTGTAAGTGTTAGGGTTAGGGTTAAGGTTATGGTTAGGGTTAGGATAAGGGTAAGAGTTAGGGTTAGGGTTAGGGTTAGGGGTTAGGTTAGGGTTAGGGTTAGGTTTAGTTTTAGGGTAAGGGTAAGGTTTAGGGTTAGGAATAGGGTTAGGTGTTAGGGTTATGGTTAGTGTTAGGGTTATTTTTAGGGGTTAGGGTTCGGGTTAGGGTAAGGGTTAGGATTAGGGTCAGGGTAAGGGTTAGGGTTAGGGTAAGGGTTAGGGTTACGAATATGGTAAGTGTTAGAGTTAGGTTTGGGTTAGGGTTAGGTTTAGGGTTAGGTTAAGGTAAGTGTTAGGGTAGGGTTTGGTTAAGGGTAGGGTTAGAGTTAGGGTTACGTTTAGGGTTAGGTTAGTGGTTAGGGTTAGGGTTAGGGTTAGGGTTAGGATATGGGTTAGGGTTAGGGTAAGTGTAGGGTTAGGGTTTGGGTAAGGGTAGGCTTAGATTTAGGGTTAGGGTTAGGGTTAGGGGTTAGGGTTAGGGTTAGGGTAAGGGTTAGGTTTAGGGTTAGGGTTAAGGTAAGTGTAAGTGTTAGTATTAGGGTTAGGGTTAGGGTTAGGGTAAGGGTAAGGGTTAGGGTTAGGGTTGGGGTTAGGATTAGTTTTAGGGTTAGGGTTCGGGTAAGGGTAAGGGTTAGAGTGATTTGTAGTGTTGGGGTTAAGGTTAGGTTTAGGATTAGGTTTAGGTTTAGGGTAGGGGTAAGGTTTAGTGTTAGGGTTAGGGTTAGGGTTAGGGAAAGTGTAAGGGTTAGGGTTAGGGTAAGGATTATGGTTAGGGTTAGGGTTAGGGTAAGGTTAGGTTTAGGATTAGGTTTAGGGTTACCATTAAGATTAGTGTTAGGGTTAAGGTAATTGTAAGGGTTAGCGTTAGGGTTATGGTTAGGGTTAGAGTTAGGATAAGGGTACGGGTTAGGGTTAGGTTTAGGGTTAGGGTTTGGGTAAGGAAAAGGGTTAGGGTTAGGGTTAGTGTTAAGGTTAGGGTTAAGGTTAGGGTTAGGGTTCATGTAAGGGTAAGGGTTTGGGTTAGGCTTAGTGTTAGGGGTAAGGGTTAGGGTTAGGGTAAGGTTTAGGGTTAGGGTACGTGTTAGGGTTAGTTTTAGGGTTAGGTTTTGGTTAGGGAAAGGGTAAATATTAGGGTTAGGGTAAGGGTTAGGGTTAGGGTTAGGGTTAGGGTCAGAGTTGGGGTTAGGGTTAGGGTAAGGTTAATGGTTAGGGTTAGGGTTAGGCTTAGGTTTAGGGTATAGATTTATGGTTAGGATTACGGTTAGGTTAAGTGTAGGGTTACTGTTAAGGTAAGTGTAAGGTTTAGGGTTAGGGTTAGTGTTAGGGTTAGCATTAAGTTTAGGGTTAGGGTTAGGTTAAGGGTGAGGGTTATGGTTCGGGTTAGTGTTTGGTTTAGGGTTAGGGTTAGTGTTAGGGTTAGGTTAGGTTTAGGGTTAGGTTTAGGGTTAGGGTAAGTGTTAGGTTTAGGGTTAGGGTTAGGGTTAGGGTAAGGGTAAGGGTTAGGGTTAGGGGTTAGGTTTAGGATTAGCGGTTAGGGTTAGGCTTAGGGTTAGTGTTAGGGTAAGTGTTAGGGTTAGGGTTAGGGTTAGGGTAAGGGTTAGGGTTAGGTTTAAGGTTAGGTTAGGTTTTGGGTTAGGTTTAGGGTTAGTGTAAGTGTTAGGATTAGGGTGAGGTTTAGGATTAGGTTAGGTTTTCGGTTAGGTTTAGGGTTAGAGTAAGTGTTAGGTTTAGGGATAGGGTTAGGGATAGGGTAAGGATAAGGGTTAGAATTAGGGGTTAGCGTTAGGGTTAGGGTTAGGTTAGGCTTAGGTTTAGGTTTAGGGTTAGGGTAAGTTGAGGGTTAGGGTTAGTGTTAGGGATACGGTAAGGGTAAGGGTTAGGGTTTGGAGTTATGGTTAGGGTTAGGGTTAGGTTTAGGGTTAGGGTTAGAGTAAGGGTAAGGGTGAGGGTTAGGGTTTGGGTTAGCTTTAGTGTTAAGGTTAGTGTTAGGGAATGGTTAGGGTTAGGGTTAGTGTTAGGGTTAGGGTAAGGATTAGGGTTAGGGTTAGGGTAAGGGTTAGGTTTAGGGTTAGGGTTAGGGTTAGCATTAAGTTTAGGGTTAGAGTTAGCGTAAGGGTAAGTGTTAGGATTAGGGTTAGTGTTAAGGTTAGGGTTGGGGTAAGGATTAGTTTTCGGGTTACGGTTAGGGTTAGCCTTGAGGTTAGGGTTAGGGTTAGGATAAGGATTATGTTTCTGGTTAGGGTTAGGGTTAGCCTTAAAATTAGGGTTTAGGTTAGGGTAGGGGTAAGGGATAGATTTAGGGCTAGATTTAGGGTTAGGGGTTAGGGTTAGGGTTAACGTTAGGGTTAAGTTTAGGGTTAGGGTTAGGGTTAGGGTTAAGGTAAGGGTAAGTGTTAGGGTTAGGGTTAGGGTTAGGGGTTAGGGTTAGAGTTAGGGTTAGGTTTAGGGTAAGGGTTAGGGTTAGGGTTATGGTAAAAATAAGTGTTAGGGTTAGGTTTAGGGTTAGGGTTAGAGTTAGGGTAAGGGTTAGGGTTAGGGTAAAGGTAAGGGTTAGGTTTCGGGTTAGGGTTAGGGTTAGGTTTAGAGTTAGGGTCAGGGTAAGGGTTAGGGTGAGTTGTAGTGTTAGGGTTAAGTTTAGGTTTAGGGTTAGAGTTAGGGTTAGGGTAGGGGTAAGGGTTAGGGTTAGGGTTAGGGTTAGGGAAAGGGTAAGGGTTAGGGTTAGGGTTAGGTTAGGGTTAGCATTAAGGTTAGGGTTATAGTTAGGGTATGGTTAAGGGTTAAGATTAGGGTTAGGATTAGTGTTAGGGTAACGGTAAGGGTTAGATTTAGGGTTAGGGTTTGGGTAAGGGTAAGGGTTAGGGTTAGGGTTAGGGTTAGGTTTAGTGTTGGGGTTAAGGTTAGGGTTAGGGTTAGGGTTAGGCTTAGGGTTAGGGTTAGGATTAGGGCAAGGTTTAGGTTTAGTGTTAGGCTTAGGGTAAGGGTAAGTGTTAGGGTTAGGGTTAAGATTAGGGTTAGGGTTAGGGTTAGGGTTAGGGAAAGGGTAAGGGTTAGGGTTAAGGGTAGATTTAGTGTTAGGTTAAGGATAAGGGTTAGGGTTTGGGTTAGGGTAAAGATTAGGGTTAGGTTAGGTTTAGGGTTAGGGTGAGGGTAAGGCTTAGGGTTAGGGTTAGGTTTAGGGTGAGAGTTAAGTTTAGGGTTAGGGTAAGGGTAAGGGTTAGTGTTAGGGTTAGGGGTAGGGTTAGGGTAAGGTTGAGGGTAAGGGGTTAGGGTTAGGTTTAGGGTAAGGGTTAGGGTTAGGGGTTAGGGATACGGTTAGGGTTACGTTTAGTGTAAGGGTTAGGGTTATGTGTGGGTTAGTGTAATGGTTAGGGTTAGGGTTAGGTTTAGGGTTAGGGTAACATTTAGGGTTAGGTTTAGGGTAAGGGTTAGGGTTAGGGGTTAGGTTAAGGGTTAGGGTTAGGGTAAGGGTTAGGGTTATGGTAGGTTTAGGTTAAGGGTTAGTGTTAGGGTTTAGGTTTAGGTTTAGGGTTAGGGTAAGGGTCAGGGTTAGGGTTAGGGTTAGGCTTAGCGTAAGGTTTTAGGTTTAGGGTTAGGATTAGGGTTAAGTTTAGGTGTAGGGTTACTTTTAAGGTAAGTGTAAGGGTTAGGGTTAGGGTATGGGTAAGAGTTAGGGTTAGTGTTAGGGTTAAGGTTAGGTTTAGGGTTAACATTAGGGTTAGGTTTAGGTGTAGGTTAGGTTTAAGGTAAGTGTAACGGTTAGGGTTAGGGTTATGGTAAAGATTAGGGTTAGTGTTAGGGAAAGGGTAATGTTTAGGTTTAGGGTTAGGGTTAGGGTAAGGATTAGGGTTAGGGTTATTGTTAGGGTAAGGTTTAGGGTTAGGTTTATGGTTAGGGTTAGGGTTAGCATTAAGGTTAAGGTTAAGGTTAGGGTAAGGGTAAGGGTTAGGGTTAGGGTTAGTGTTAGGTTTAGGGTTAGGGTAAGTGTAAGAGTTACGGTTAGAGTTAGGGTTAAGATTAGGGTTATGTTTAGGGATAGGTTTAGGGTTAGCATTAGGCTTAGGGTTAGGGTAAGAGTTAGGTTAGGGTTAGGGTTAGAGTAAGGGTTAGGGTTAGGGGTTAGGGGTAGGGTTAGTGTTAGGGTTAGGGTAAGGGTTAGGGTTAGGGTTAGGGTTAGAGTTAGGGTTAGGGTTAGGGTAAGAGTAAGGGTTAGGGTTAGGGTAGGGTTAGGATTAGCGGTTAGGGTTACCCTTAGGGTTAGGTTTAGGGTAAGGTTTAGCTTTAGGGTTAGGGTTAGGGTTACCATTAACATTAGTGTTAGGGTTAGGGTAAGGGTAAGGGTTAGGGTTAGGGTTAGGGTTAGGATAAGGGTAAGGGTTAGGGTTAGGTTTAGGGTTAGGGTTTGGGTAAGGACAAGGGTTAGGGTTAGGGTTAGTATTAAGGTTAGGGTTAAGGTTAGGGTTAGGGTTCGTGTAAGGGTAAGGGTTTGGGTTAAGGTTAGTGTTAGGGGTTAGGGTTAGGGTTCGGGTTAGGGTTAGGGTAAGGTTTAGGGTTAGGGTAAGGGTTAGGATTAGTTTTAGCGTTAGGTTTAGGGTTAGGGAAAGGGTAAATGTTAGGGTTAGGGTTACTGTTAGGTTTAGGGTCAGGGTTAGGGTAAGGGTTAGGGTTAGGGTTAGGGTCAGAGTTGGGGTTAGGGTTAGGGTAAGGGTAATGGTTACGGTTAGTGTTAGGCTTAGGTTTAGGGTATAGTTTTATGGTTAGGATTAAGGTAATGTTAAGTGTAGGGTTACTGTTATGGTAAGTGTGAGGTTTAGGGTTAGGGTTAGGGTTAGTGTTAGTGTTAGGGTTAGCATTAAGTTTAGGGTTAGGGTTAGGTTAAGGGTGAGGGTTAGGGTTTGGGTTAGTGTTTGGTTTAGGGTTAGGGTTAGTGTTAGGGTTAGGTTAGGTTTAGAGTTAGGTTTAGGGTAAGGTTTAGGGTTAGGGTAAGTGTTAGGTTTAGGGTTAGGGTTAGGGTAAGGGTAAGGGTTAGGGTTAGGGGTTAGGTTTAGGATTAGCGGTTAGGGTTAGGCTTAGGGTTAGTGTTAGGATAAGGGTTAGGGTTAGGGTTAGGGTAAGGGTTAGGGTTAGGGTTGAGGTTAGGTTAGGTTTTGGGTTAGGTTTAGGGTTAGTGTAAGTGTTAGGGTTAGGGTTAGGGTTAGGGTTAGGTTAGGTTTACGGTTAGGTTTAGGGTCTGGATAAGTGTTAGGTTTAGGTTTAGGATTAGGGATAGGGTAAGGGTAAGGGTTAAGATTAGGGGTTAGCGTTAGGGTTAGGTTAGGCTTAGGGTTAGGTTTAGGGTTAGGGTAAGAGTGAGGGTTAGGTTTAGTGTTAGGGATAGGGTAAGGGTAAGGGTTAGGGTTTGGGGTTAGGGTCAGGGTTAGGGTTAGGTTTAGATTAAGGGTAAGGGTGAGGGTTAGAGTTAGGGTTAGCTTTAGGGTTAAGGTTAGTGTTAGGGAATGGTTAGGGTTAGGGTTAGTGTTAGGGTTAGGGTAAGGTTTAGGGTTAGGGTTAGGGTAAGGGTTAGGTTTAGGTTTAGGGTTAGGGTTAGCATTAAGTTTAGGGTTAGAGTTAGCGTAAGGGTAAGTGTTAGGTTTAGGGTTAGTGTTAAGGTTAGGGTTGGGGTAAGGATTAGTTTTCGGGTTAGGGTTAGGGTTAGCCTTTAGTTTAGGGTTAGGGTTAGGATAAGGATTAAGTTTCTGGTTAGGGTTAGGGCTAGCCTTAAAATTAGGGTTAAGTTTAGGGTAAGGGTAAGGGATAGATTTAGGGCTAGATTTAAGGTTAGGGGTTAGGGTTAGGGTTAACGTTAGTGTAAGTTTAGGATTAGGGTTAGGGTTAGGGTTAAGGTAAGGGTAAGTGTTAGGGTTAGGGTTAGGGTTAGGGGTTAGGGTTAGGGTTAGGTTTAGGTTTAGGGTAAGGGTTAGGGTTAGGGTTATGGTAAAGGTAAGTGTTAGGGTTAGGTTTAGGGTTAGGGTTAAGATTAGGGTAAGGGTTAGGGTTAGGGTTAGGGTTAGGTTTAGAGTTAGGGTTAGGTTTAGGGTAGGGTTAGGGTAAGGGTAAGGGTTAGGTTTCGGGTTAGGGTTAGGGTTAGGTTTAGAGTTAGGGTAAGGGTAAGGGTTATGGTGAGTTGTAGGGTTAGGGTTAAGCTTAGGTTTAGGGTTACAGTTAGGGTTAGGGTAGGGGTAAGTGTCAGGGTTAGGGTTAGGGTTAGTGAAAGGGTAAGGGTTAGGGTTAGGGTTAGGTTAGGGTTAGCATTAAGGTTAGGGTTAGAGTTAGGGTAAGGTTAAGGGTTAAGATTAGGGTTAGGGTTAGGGTTAGGGTAACGGTAAGGGTTAGATTTAGGGTTAGGGTTTGGGTAAGGGTAAGGGTTAGGGTTAGGGTTAGTGTTAAGGTAAGGCTTAAGTTTAGGGTTCGGGTTAGGGTTAGGGTAAGGTTTAGGGTTAGTGTTATGCTTAGGGGTTAGGGTTAGGGTTAGGTTTGGAGTTAAGGTAAGTGTAAGGGTTAGGGTTAGGTTAGGGTTAGGTTTAAGTTTAGGTTTAGGGCAAGGGTAAGTGTTAGGGTTAAGGTTAGTGTTAGGTTAAGGGTTAGGGTTAGGGTAAGGGTAAGGGTTAGGGTTAGGGTTAGAGTTAGGGTAAGGGTAAGGTTTAGGGTTAGGTTTAGGGTTAGGGTTTGGTTAAGGGTAAGGGTTAGGGTTAGTGTTAGGGTTAGGATTAGGGCAAGGTTTAGGTTTAGTGTTAGGCTTAGGGTAAGGGTAAGGGTTATGGTTAGGGTTAAGGTTAGGGTTTGGGTTAGGGTTAGGTTTAGGGAAAGGGTAAGGGTTAGGGTTAGGGTTAGATTTAGTGTAAGGTTAAGGATAAGGGTTAGGGTTTGGGTTAGGGTAAGGGTTAGGTTTAGGGTTAGGGTTAGGTTTAGGTTTAGGGTGAGGGTAAGGCTTAGGGTTAGGGTTAGGGTTAGAGTTAGAGTTAGGGTTAGGGTAAGAGTAAGGGTTAGGGTTAGGGTTAGGGTTAGGATTAGCGGTTAGGGTTACGCAGAGGGTTAGGGTTAGGGTAAGGTTTAGCTTTATGGTTAGGGTTAGGGTAAGGGTAAGTGTTATGGTTAGGGCTAGGATTAGGGTTAGGGTTAGGGTTAGGGTAAGGGTTAGGGTTAGGGTTAGGTTAGGTTTAGGGTTAGGGTTAGGGTTAGGGTTAGGTTTAGGGTTAGGGTTAGGATTAGGGTTAGGTTTAGGTTTAGGGTTAGGCTTAGGGTAAGGGTAAGGGTTAGGGTTAGGATTAGTGTAAGGAGTTAGGGTTAGGGTTAGGGTCAGGTTTAGGTTTAGGGGTAGGGTTAGGGTAAGGGTAAGGGTTAGGGTTAGTGTTACAGTTAGGTTTAGGGTTAGGGTTAGTGTAAGGGTAAGGGTTAAGTTTAGGTTTAGGGTTAGGGTTAGGGTAAGGTTTAGGTTTAGGGTTAATTTTAGGGTTAGAGTTATGGTAAGGGTGAGGGTTAGGGGTTATGTTTAGGGTTAGGGTTAGGGTTAGAGTTAGAGTTAGGGTTAGGGTAAGAGTAAGGGTTAGGGTTAGGGTTAGGGTGAGGATTAGCGGTTAGGGTTACGCATAGGGTTAGGGTTAGGGTAAGGTTTAGCTTTATGGTTAGGGTTAGGGTAAGGGTAAGTGTTATGGTTAGGGTTAGGATTAGGGTTAGGGTTAGGGTTAGGGTAAGGGTTAGGGTTAGGGTTAGGGTTAGGTTAGGTTTAGGGTTAGGGTTAGGGTTAGGTTTAGGGTTAGGTTTAGGATTAGGGTTAGGTTTAGGTTTAGGGTTAGGCTTAGGGTAAGGGTAAGGGTTAGGGTTAGGGTTAGGGTAAGGAGTTAGGGTTAGGGTTAGGGTCAGGTTTAGGTTTAGGGGTAGGGTTAGGGTAAGGGTAAGGGTTAGGGTTAGTGTTACAGTTAGGTTTAGGTTTAGGGTTAGTGTAAGGGTAGGGGTTAAGTTTAGGTTTAGGGTTAGGTTTAGGGTAAGGTTTAGGTTTAGGGTTAATTTTAGGGTTAGAGTTATGGTAAGGGTGAGGGTTAGGGGTTATGTTTAGGGTTAGGGTTAGGGTTAGGTTAAGGGTTAGAGTTAGGGTTAGGGTTAGGTTTAGAGTTAGGGTTAGGGTTAGGGTAAGGGTAAGGGTTAGGGTTAGGGTTAAAGTTAGGGTTAGGGTAAGGGTAAGGGTTAGGATTAGTGTTAGGTTTAGGGTTTAGGTTAGGGATAGGGTTAGGACTAGGTTTAGGTTTAGGTTTCTGGTTTGGATTAAGGTAAGTGTAAGTGTTAGGGTTAGGATTAGGGTTAGGGTTAAGGTTAGGGTTAGGTCAGAGTTAGGGAAAGGGTAAGGCTTAGGTTTAGGGTTAGTGTTATGGTTCGGGTAAGGGTGAGGCTTATGGTAAACGTAAGGGTTAGTGTTAGGGTTAGGGTTAGGGTTAAGGTTAGGGTTAGTGTTAATGTTAGGGTTAGGGTTAGGTAAGGGTAAGGTTTAGGGTTACGGTTAGGGTTAAGGTTAAGTTTAGGGTTGGGGTTAGGGTTAGGCTAAGGGTTAGGGTTAGGGTAAGGTTTAGGGGTAGGGGTAGGGTTAGGTTTAGGGTTAGATTTAGGGTTAGGGTTAGGTTAAGGGTATGGGTTAGGGTTAGGGTTAGGGTTAGGGTTAGGGTAAGGTTTAGGGTTAGGGGTTTGGTTTAGGTTTAGGGTAAGGGTTAGGGTTAGGGGTTAGGGTCAGGTTTAGTGTTAGGGTTAGTGTAAGTGTTAGGGTTAGGTTTAGGGTTAGGGTTAGGGCAAGGGTAAGTGTTAGGATTAGAGTTAGGTTTAGGGATTAGGGTTAGGTTTAGTGTAAGGGTTAGGGTTAGGTTTAGGTTTACAGTTAGGTTTAGTGTAATGGTTAGAGTTAGGGATAGGGTTAGGGTTAGGTTTAGGGTAAGAGTTAGGGTTAGGGTTAGTGTAAGGGTTACATTTAGGGTTAGGGTAAGGGTTAGGGTAAGGGTTTGGCTTAGGTTTAGGGTTAGGTTTAGCATTTAGGTTAGGGTTAGGGTTACGGTAAAGGTAAGGGTTATGGTTAGGGTTAGTGTTAGGTTTAGGGTTAGGGCAAGGGTAAGGGTTACGGTTAGGGTTAGGGTTAGAGTTAGGTTTAGGGTTAGGATTAGTCTTAGGGTTAGGGTGAGGTTTAGGGTTAGGGTTAGGGTTATGGTAAGGGTTAGGGTTAGGGGTTACGTTTAGGGTTAGTGTTATTGTGAGGGTAAGGGTTAAGGTTAGGGGTAGGGTTAGGGTTAGGGTTAGATTTAGTGTTAGGGTTAGGGTAAGGGTAAAGGTTAGGCTTAGGTTTAGGGTTAGGATTAGCGGTTAGGGGTAGGCTTAGGCTTAAGCTTAAGGGTAAGTGTTAGGGTTAGGGTTAGGGTTAGGGTTAGGGTTAGGGTAAGTGTTAGGGTTAGGTTTAGGGTAAGTCTAAGTGTTAGGGTTAGGGTTAGGATTAGGGTAAGGGTTAGGGTTAGGGTTAGATCTAGGTTAGGTTTAGGGTTAGGTTTAGGGTTAGGGTAAATGTTAGGGTTAGGGTTAGGGTTAGGGAGAGGGTTAAGGTTAAGTTTAGGGTTAGGGTTAGGGGTAGGCTAAGGGTTAGGGTTAGGGTAAGGTTAGGGGTAGGGGTAGGGTTAGGTTTATGGTTAGATTTAGGGTTAGGGTTATGTTAAGGGTAAGGGTTAGGCTTAGGGTTAGGTTTAGGGTAAGGTTTAGGGTTAGGGGTTAGGGTTAGGTTTAGGGTAAGGGTTAAGTTTAGGGGTTAGGGTTAAGTTTAGTGTTAGGGTTAGTGTAAGCGTTAGGGTTAGGTTTTGGGTTAGGGTTAGGGGAAGGGTAAGTGTTAGAATTAGGGTTAGGTTTAGGGATTAGGGTTAGGTTTATTTTAAGGGTTAGTGTTAGGTTTAGGTTTAGATTTAGGTTTAGGGTTAAGGTTAGTGTAAGGGTTAGAGTTAGGGTTAGGGTTAGTGTTAGGGTAAGGGTTAGGGTTAGGGTTAGGGTTAGGTTAGGTTTAGGGTTAGGTTTAGGATTAGGGTAAATGTTAGGGTTAGGGTTAGTGTTAGGGATAGGGTTAGGGTAAGGGTTAGGGTTAGGGGTTAGGGGTAGGGTTAGGTCTAGGGTTAGGGTTAGGGTTAGGGTTAGGGTAAGGGTTAGGGTAAGGGTTAGGGTTAGCGTTAGGGTTAGGGTAAGGGTAAGGGTGAGGGCTAGGGTTGTGGTTAGGGTTAGGGTTAGGTTTAGGGTTAAGATTAGGGTTAGGGAAAGGGTTAGGGTTGGTGTAAGGATTAGGGTTAGGGTTAGGGTAAGGGTTAGGGTTAGGGTTAGGGTTAGCATTAAGTTTAGGTTTAGGGTTAGGATAAGAGGAAGGGTTAGGTTTAGGGTTAGGTTTGGGTTTAGGGTTGGGGTTAAGGTTAGGGTTAGGGTTAGGGTTAGGGTAAGGGTAAGTGTTAGATTTAGGGTTAGGGTTTGGGTTAGGTTTAGGGTTAGGGTAAGGATTATGGTTAGGGTTAAGGTTAGGGTTGGCATTAAGGTTAGGGTTAGGGGTAGGGTAATGGTAAGGGTTAGGTATAGGGTTACGGTTAGGGTTAGGTGTTAGGGTTAGTGTTATGGTTAGGTTTAGGTTTAGGGCTAGGGTTACGGTAAGGGTAAGAGATAGGGTTAGTGTTAGGGTTAGGTTTATGGTAAGGGTTAGGGTTGGGGGTTAGGTTTAGGTTTAGGGCTAGGGTTAGGGTAAAGTTTAGGGTTAGGGTTAGGGTTAGGTTTAGGGTTAGAGTTAGGGTAAGGGTGAG
Source organism: Megascapheus bottae (assembly GCA_024803745.1). Taxonomy (NCBI): domain Eukaryota; kingdom Metazoa; phylum Chordata; class Mammalia; order Rodentia; family Geomyidae; genus Megascapheus; species Megascapheus bottae. Next base: position 26,467 of record JANJXV010001028.1, on the reverse strand, counting down.
GGTTACTGTTAGGGTTAGTGTTAGATTTAGGGTAAGGGTTAGGGTAAGGGTAAGGGTAAGGGTTAGGGTTAGGGTTAGGGTTAGAGTTTAGGTTAGGGTTAGGGTAAGGGTAAGGGTTAGGGTTAGGGTTTAGGTTCGGGTTAGGGCTAGGGTTAGGGTTAGGATTAGTGTAAATGTCAAAGTTAGGGTTAGGGTTAAGGTAAGGGTAATTGTTAGGTTTAGGGTTAGGGTTAAGCTTAGGGTTATGGTTCGGATTAGGGTTAGGTTTAGGTGTAGGGTTAGGTTTAAGTTAAGTGTAAGGGTTACGGTTAGGGTTAGGGTTAAGGTTAGGGTTAGGGTTAGGATGAGGGTAAGGGTTAGGGTTAGGGATAGATTTAGGGTAAGGATTAGGGTTAGGGTTAGGGTTAGGGTAAGGGTTAGGCTTAGGGTTAGGGTTAGGGTTAGCATTAAGTTTAGGGTTAGGGTTAGGTATGGGTAAGGGTTAGGTTTAGGGTTAGGTTTTGGGTTAGGGCAAGGGTAAGGGTTACGGTTAGGGTTAGGGTTAAGTTTAGGTTTAGGGTTAGAGTTAGGTTTAGGGTTAGGATTATGCGTAGGGTTAGGGTTAGGGTAAGGATTAGGGTTAGGCTTAGGGTTAGGGTAAGGTTTAGGGTTAGGGGTTACCGTTAGGGTTAGAGTTAGGCTGAGGTAAGTGTTAAGGTTAGGGTTAGGGTTAGGGTTAAGGTTAGGATAAGTGTAAGTGTTAGGGTTAGGGTTAGGGTTAGGATTAACAGTTAGCGGTAGGCTTAGGGTTAGGGTCAGGTGAAGGCTTAGGGTTAGGGTTAGGGTTAGGGTTAGTGTTAGGGTTAGGTTTAGGGTTAGGGTTAGAGTAAGGGTAATGGTTAGCGTTAGGGTTAGGGTTAGGGATAAGGTTAAGGTTAGGGTTAGGTTTAGGCTAAGGGTAAGGGTTAGGGTTAGGGTAAGAGTTAGGGTTTGGGTTAGTTTTAGGGTTAGAGTTAGGGTTAGGGTTAGGGTACGGGTAAGGGTTAGGGTAAGGGTAAGCGTTAGGGTTAGGGTTAGGGTGAAGGTTAGGGTTAGGGTTAGGGTTAGGCTAAGGGTTAATTTTAGGGTTAGGGTAAGGGTTAGGGTTTGGGTTAGTTTTAGGTTTAGAGTTAGGGTTAGGGTTAGGGTATGGGTAAGGGATAGGGTTAGTGTTAGGGTAATGGTTAGGATTAGGGGTTAGGTTTTGGTTTAGGATAAGGTTTAGGGTAGGGGTTACGGTTAGGGTAAGGGTTAGGGTTAGGGTTAGGATTAGGGTAAGGGTTAGGGATAGGGTTAGGGTGAGCGTTAGGGTATGGGTTAGGGTTGAGTTTAGGGTTAGGGTTAGGGTTAGGTTAAGGGTTAGGGTTGGGGTTAGGGGTCAGGGTTAGTGTTAGGGTTAGGGTAAGAGTTATGTTTATGGTTAGGGTTAGGGCAAGGCTAAGGGTTACAGTTAGGTTTAGGGTTAGCGTAAGGGGTAGGGTTAGGGTTAGGGTTAAGTTGAGCGTTAGGGTTAGGGTTAAGGTTAGTGTTAGGGTTAGGGGTTAGGGTTAGTGTTAGGGTTAGGGTAAGAGTTAGGGTTAGGGTTAGGTTAAGGGTAAGTGTTAGGTTTAGGGTTAAGGTAGGGTAAAATTAAGGGTTAGGTTTAGGGTTACGTTTAGGGTAAGGGTAAGGGTTAGGGTTAGGGTTAGGGTTAGGGTTAAGGTTAGGGTTAGTGTTAGGGTTACAGTTAGGGTTAGGGTAAGGATAAGGGTTAGGGCTAGGGATAGGGTTAGGGTTAAGGTTAGGGTTAGGGTTAGAGTTAGGCTAAGGGTTAGGGTTAGGGTTAGGTTAAGAATTAGAGTTAGGGTTAGGATTAGAGTAAGGGTTAGGGTTAGGGGTTAGGGTTAGCTTTGGGTTATGTTTAGGATAGGGTTAGGATTAGGCTTAGGGTTAGTTTTAGGTTTAGGTTAAGTTAAGGGTAAGTGTTAGGGTGAGGTTTAGGGTTGGGTTTAGGGTTGGGGTTAAGTTTACGGATAGGGTAAGTGTAAGGATAAGGGTTAGGGTTAGGGTAAGGGTTAGGGTAAGTGTAAGGGTTAGGTTTAGGGTTAAGGTAGGGTAAAGGTAAGGGTTAGGTTTAGGGTTACGTTTAGGGTAAGCGTAAGGGTTAGGGGTAGGGTTAGGGTTAATGTTAGGGTTAGTGTTAGGGTTACGGTTAGGGTTAGGGTAAGGGTAAGGTTTAGGGATAGAGTTAGTGTTAAGGTTAGGATTATTTTTAGAGTTAGGCTAAGGGTTAGGGTTAGGGTTAGGTTAAGGTTTAGGGTTAGGGTTAGAGATACAGTTAGGGTCAGGGTAAGGGTAAGGGTTAGAGTTAGGGTTAGAGTTAGGGTAAGGGTTAGGTTTAGGGGTTAGGGTTAGGGTTAGGTTTAGGGTAGGGTTAGGATTAGGGTTAGGGTTAGGTTTAGGGTTAGGGTTAGGTTAAGGATAAGTGTTAGGGTTAGGGTTAGGCTTGGGTTTAGGGTTGGTGTTATTTACGGATAGGGTTAGGGTAAGGGTAAGGGTTAGGGTTAGGGTTAGGTTTAGGTTTAAGGTTAGAGTTAGGGTAAGGGTAAGGGTTAGGGATAAGGTTAGGGTTAGCGCAAAAGGTTTGGGTTAGGGTTGGGGTTAGGGTTAGGGTAAGGGTAAGGGTTAGGTTTAGGGTTAGGGTTAGGTTTGTGGTTACGGTTAGGGTTAGTGTTAAGGTTAGGGTTAGGGTAAGGGTTAGGATTATGGTTAGGGTTAGGGTTAGGGTTAGGGTTAGGTTTAGCCTTAGTGTAAGGGTAATGGTTAGGGTTAGGGTTAGGTTCAGGGTTAGGGTTAGGGTAAGGGATAGTGTTATGTTTAGTGTTAGGTTTAGGGTTAAGTTTAGGGTTAGGGTTAGGGTAAGAGTAAGGGTTAGGGTTAGGGGTTAGGGTTACGGTTAAGTTTAGGTTTAGGGTAAGGGTAAGGGTAAGGTTTAGGGTTAGGTTTAGGGTTAGGAGTTAGTGTTAGGGTTAGGGTTAGGGTAAGGGTTAGGGTTAGGTTTAGGGTAAGGGTAAGGTTTCGGGTTAGGGTTAGGGTTAGTTTTGGGGTTAGGGTTGGGGTAAGAGTAAGTGTTAGGGTTAGGGTTAGGGTGAGGGTAAGGGTTCGGGTTAGGGTTAGGGTTACAGTTAGGTTTAGGGTTAGGGTTAGGGTTAGGTTTAGGGTTAGGGTTAAGTTTAGGGTGAGGGTTATGGTAAGGGTAAGGTTAGGGTTAGGGTTATCATTAGGTTTAAGGTTGGGGTTAGGGTAAGGGTAAGGCTTAGGGTTAGGTTTAGAGTAAAGGTTTGGTTAGGGGTTAGGGTTAGTGTTAGTGTAAATGTTAGAGTTAGGGTTAGGGTTAAGGTAATGGTAAGTGTTAGGGTTAGGGTTAGGGTTAAGCTTCGGATTATGGTTAGGATTTGGGTTACGTTTAGGTGTAGGGTTAGGTTTAAGGTAAGTGTAAGCGTTAGGGTTAAGGTTAGGGTTAGGTTAGGGTTAGGGTTAGGAAGAGGGTAAGGGTTAGGGTTAGGGTTAGGGTAAGGACTAGGGTTAGGGTTAGGGTTAGGGTAAGGGTTAGGCTTAGGGTTAGGCTTAGGGTTAGGGTTAGGGTTAGCATTAAGTTTAGGTTTAGGGTTAGGTAAGGGTAAGGGTTAGGTTTAGGGTTAGGTTTAGGGTTAGGGCAAGAGTAAGGGTTATGGTTAGGGTTAGGGTTAAGTTTAGGGTTAGGGTTAGAGTTCGGTTTAGGGTTAGGATTATGCTTAGGGTTAGGGTTAGGGTAAGGGTTAGGGGTAGGGTTAGGGTTAGGGTAAGGGTTAGGGTTAGGTGTTACTGTTAGGGTTGGAGTTAGGGTGAGGTAAGGGTTAGGGTTAGGGTTAGGTTTAGGATAAGTGTAAGGGTTAGGGTTACGGTTAGGGTTAGGATTGGCAGTTAGGGGTAGGCTTTGGGTTAGGGTTAGGTGAAGGGTTAGGGTTAGGGTTAGGGTTAGTGTTAGGGTTAGGTTTAGGGATAGGGTTAGAGTAAGGGTAAGGGTTAGCGTTAGGGTTAGGGTTAGGGTTAGGATTAAGGTTTTGGTTAGGGTTAGGGTTAGGCTAAGTGTTATGGTTAGGGTTAGGGTAAGGGTTAGGGTTTGGGTTAGACTAAGGGTCAGGGTTAGGGTAAGGGTTTGGGTTTGGGTTAGTTTTAGGTTTAAAGTTAGGGTTAGGGTTAGGGTACGGGTAAGGGTTAGGGTTAGGGTTAGGGTTAGGGTACGGGTAAGGGTTATGGTTAGGGTTAGGGTAAGGGTTAGGATTAGGGGTTAGGTTTAGGTTTAGGATAAGGTTTATTGTAGGGGTTAGGGTTAGGGTAAGGGTTAGGGTAAGGGTTAGGGTTTGGGTTAGTTTTAGGGTTAAAGTTAGGGTTAGGGTTAGGGTACGGGTAAGGGTTAGGGTTAGGGTTAGGGTTAGGGTAAGACTTAGGATTAGGGGTTAGGTTTAGGTTTAGGATAAGGTTTACGGTAGGGGTTAGGGTTAGGGTAAGGGTTACTGTTAGGGTTAGGATTAGGTTAAGGGTTAGGGTTAGGGTTAGGGTGAGCTTTAGGGTATGGGTTAGGGTTAGGGTTTAGGGTTAGGGTTAGGGTAAGGGTTAGGGTTATGGTTAGGGTTCAGGGTTAGTGTTAGGGTTAGGGTAAGGGTTATGATTAGGGTTAGGGTTAGGGTAAGGCTAAGGGTTAGAGTTAGGGTAATGGTTAGCGTAAGGGTTAGGGTTAGGGTGAGCGTTAGGGTTAGGGTTAGGGTTAGGGGTTAGGGTTAGTGTTAGGGTTAGGGTAAGGGTTAGGGTTAGGGTTAGGGTAAGGGTAACAGTTAGGTTTAGGGTTAAGGTAGGGTAAAGGTATAGTTAGGTTTAGGGTTACGTTTAGGGTAAGGGTAAGGGTTAGGGTTAGGGTTAGGGTTAGGGTTACGGTTAGGGTTAGGGTAAGGTTAAGGGTTAGGGCTAGGTATAGTGTTAGGGTTAAGGTTAGGGTTAGTGTTAGAGTTAGGCTAAGGGTTAGGGTTAAGGTTAGGTTAAGTGTTAGGGTTAGGGTTAGGGTTAGAGATAGGGTTAGGGTCAGGGTAAGGGTAAGGGTTAGAGTTAGGGTGAGGGTTAGGGTAAGGGTTAGGGTTAGGGGTTAGGGTTAAGGTTAGGGTTAGGTTTAGAGTAGGGTTAGGATTAGGGTTAGGGTTAGGTTTAGGGTCAGGGTTAGGTTAAGGGTAAGTGTTAGGGTTACGGTTAGGGTTGGGTTTAGGGCTGCGGTTAACTTTACGGATAGTCTTAGGGTAAGGGTAAGGGTTAGGGTTAGGGTTACGGTAAGGGTAAGGGTTATGTTTAGGGTTAAGGTAGGGTAAAGGTATGGTTAGGTTTAGGGTTACGTTTAGGGTAAGGTTAAGGGTTAGGGTTAGGGTTAGTGTTAAGTTTAGGGTTAGTGTTAGGGTTAGGGTTAGGGTAAGGGTAAGGGTTAGGGCTAGGGATAGGGTTAGGGTTAAGGTTAGGGTTAGGGTTAGAGTTAGGCTAAGGGTTAGGGTTAGGATTACGTTAAGGGTTAGGGTTAGGGTTAGAGATAAGGTTAGGGTCAGGGTAAGGGTAAGAGTTAGAGTTAGGGTTAGGGTTAGGGTAAGGGTTAGGGTTAGGGGTTAGTGTTAGAGTTAGGGTTAGGTTTAGGGTAGGGTTAGGATTTGGGTTAGGGTTAGGTTTAGTGTTAGGGTTAGGTTAAGTGTAAGTGTTAGGGTTAGGGTTAGGGTTGGGTTTAGGGTTGGGGTTAAGTTTACGGATAGGGTTAGGGTAAGGGTAATGGTTAGGGTTAGGGTTAGGGTTAGGTTTAAGGTTAGAGTTAGGTTAAGGGTAAGGGTTAGGGATAAGTTTAGGGTTAGCGTAAAAGGTTTGGGTTAGGGTTAGGGTTAGGGTTAGGGTAAGGGTAAGTGTTAGGGTTAGGGTTAGGTTTGGGGTTACGGTTAGGGTTAGTGTTAGGGTTAGGGTTACGGTAAGGGTTAGGATTAATGTTAGGTTAGGGTTAGGTTTAGGTTTAGCCTTAGTGTAAGGGTAAGGGTTAGGGTTAGGGTTAGGATTAGGGATAGGGTTAGGGTAAGGAATAGGGTTATGTTTAGTGTTAGGTTTAGGGTTAAGTTTAGGGTTAGGGTTAGGGTAAGAGTAAGGGTTATGGTTAGGGTTAGGGGTTAGGGTTATGGTTAAGGTTAGGTTGAGGGTAAGGGTAAGGGTAAGGTTTAGGGTTAGGTTTAGGGTTAGGAGTTAGGGTTAGGGTTAGGGTTAAGGTTAGGGTAAGGGTTAGGGTTAGGTTTAGGGTAAGGGTAAGGTTTAGGGTTAGGGTAAGGGTTAGGTTTGGTGTGAGGGTTGGGGTAAGAGTAAGGGTTAGGGTTAGGGTGAGGGTAAGGGTTCGGGTTACGGTTAGGGTTACAGTTAGGTTTAGGGTTAGGGTTAGGGTTAGGTTTAGGTTTAGGGTTAAGTTTAGGGTGAGGGTTACGGTAAGGATAAGGGTTAGGGTTAGGTTTAAGGTTAGGGTTAGGGTAAGTGTAAGGGTTAGGGTTATGGTTAAGGTTAGGGTTAGGGTTAAGTTTAGGGTTAGGTAAGGGTAATGGTTAGGGTTTGGGTTACGGTAAGGTTTAAGTTTAGGGTTAGGGTAAGGGTAAGGGTTAGCGTTTGGTTTAGGGTTAGGTAACGGTTAGGGTTACGATTAGGGTTAGGTAAGGGTAAGGGTTAGAGTTAGGTTTAGGGTTAGGTTTAGGGTTAGGGTTTGGGTCTGGATAAGGGTTATGGTTATGGTTAGGGTTAGGGTTAAAATTAGGGTTAGGGTTTGGGTTAGGTTTAGGTTTAGGGTTAGGGTAAGGGAAAGGGTTAGGGTTAGGGTTAGGGTTAGGGTTATGCAAAGGGTAAGGGTTAGGGTTAGGGTTAGGGTTAGAATTGGGGTAAGGATTAGGGTTACGGTTAGTGTAAGCGTAAGGGTTAGGGTTAGGATTAGGGTTAGGGATAGGGTTATGGTAATGGTTAGGGTTAGGGTTAGGTTTAGGGTTAGGTTAGTGTTAGGGTTAGGGTTAGTGTTAGGGTTAGGCTAAGGGTAAGAGTTAGGGTTAGGTTTAGGTTAGGGTTAAGGTTAGGTTTAGTGTTAGGGTTAGGGTTAGGGTTATTGTAAGGGTAAGGGTTAGGGTTAGGGTTAAGGTTAAGTTTAGGGTTAGGGTTAGGGTTAGGCTAAGTTTTAGGTTTGGGTTAGGGTAAGAGTTAGAGTTAGGGGTAGGGTTAGGTTTAGGGTTAGAGTTAGGGTTAAGGTTGGGGTAAGGGTAAGGGTTAGGTTTAGGGTTAGTGTTAGGGTTAGGGTAAGGTTTAGGGTTAGGGGTTAGGGTCAGGTTTAGAGTAAGGTTTAGGGTTAGGGGTTAGGGTTAGTTTAGGGTTAGTGTAAATGTTAGAGTTAGGGTTAGGTTTAAGGTAAGTGTAAGGGTTAGGGTTTGGGTTATGGTTAAGGTTAGGGTTAGGGATAGGAAGAGGGTAAGGGTTAGGGTTAGGGTTAGGGTTAGCATTAAGTTTAGGGTTAGGGTTAGGTAAGGGTAAGGGTTAGGTTTAGGGTTAGGTTTAGGGTTAGGGCAAGGGTAAGGGTTACGGTTAGGGTTAGTTTTAAGTTTAGGGTTAGGGTTAGAGTTAGGTTTAGGGTTAGGATTATGCTTAGGGTTAGGGTTAGGTTAAGGGTTAGGGTTAGGGTTAGGGTAAGGGTTAGGGTTAGCGGTTACCGTTAGTGTTAGATTTAGGGTGAGGTAAGGGTTAAGGTTAGGGTTAGGGTTAGGGTTAGGGTTAGGGTTAGGATAAGTGTAAGGGTTAGGGTTAGGGTTAGGGTTTGGATTAGCAGTTAGGGGTAGGCTTAGGGTTAGGGTTAGGTTAAGTGTTAGGGTTAGGTTTAGGGTTATGGTTAGTGTTAGGGTTAGGTTTAGGGTTAGGTTTAGAGTAAGGGTAAGGGTTAGCGTTAGGGTTAGGGTTAGGGTTAAGGTTAGGGTTAGGGTTAGAGTTAGGCTAAGGGTTAGGTTTAGGGTTAGGGTAAGGGTTAGGGTTTGGGTCAGTTTTAGGGTTAGAGTTAGGGTTAGGGTTAGGGTACGGGTAAGGGTTAGGGTAAGCGTAAGGTTTAGCGTTAGGGTTAGGGTTAGGATTAAGGTTAGGGTTAGGGTTAGGGTTAGGCTAAGGGTTAGGTTTAGGGTTAGGGTTTGGGTTAGTTTTAGGGTTAGAGTTAGGGTTAGGATACGGGTAAGGGTTAGGTTTAGGGTTAGGTTTAGGGTAAGGGTTAGAATTAGGGTTTAGTTTTAGGTTTAGGATAAGGTTTAGGGTAGGGGTTAGGGTTAGGATAAGCGTTAGGTTTAGGGTTAGGATTAGGGTAAGGGTTCGGGTTATGGTTAGGGTGAGCGTTGGGGTATGTGTTAGGGTTAGGGTTTAGTGTTGGGGTTAGGGTTAGTGTAAGCGTAAGGGTTAGGGTTAGGGTTAGGGTAAGGGTAAGGGTTAGGATTAGGGTTAGGGTTAGGGTTAGGGTTAGGGTAAGGGTTAAGGTTAGGTTTAGGTTTAGGGTTAGGTTTAGGGTTAGGGTTAGGGTAAGGGGAAGTGTTAGGGTTAGGTTTAGGTTTAGGGTTACGGCTAGGGTAAGGGTTAGGGTTAGGGTTAGTGTTAGCATTAAGGTTAGGGTTAGCGTTAGTTAAGGGTTAGGGTTAGGGTAAGGGTAATGTTTAGGGTATGTTTATTGTTAGGATTAGGGTTAGGGAAAGGGTAAGGGTTAGGGTTAGGGTTGGGGTTAGGGTAAGGATTAGGGTTAGGGTTAGGGTTAGGGTAAGGGTTAGGGTTACGGTTAGGGTTAGCATTAAGGTTAGGTTTAGGGTTAGGTTAAGGGTAAGGTTTAGGGTTATAGTTAGGGTAAGGGTAAGGGTTAGGATTAGGGTTAGGGTTAGGATTAGGGTTAGGGTTAGGGTAAGTGTTAGGGTTAGGTTTAGGGTTAGGGTTAGGGTAACGGTAAGGTTTAGGGTTAGGTTTAGGTCTAGGGTTAGGGTTAGGGTTACGGTTAGTGTTCGGTTTAGGGTTAAGGTTAGGGTTAGGGCAAAGGTAAGGGTTAAGTTTAGGGTGAGGGTTAGGGATTAGTGTTAGGGTTTGGGTTAGTTTTATGGTTAGGGTAAGGGTAAGGTTTAGGGTTAGGTTTAGGGTTAGGGGTTAGGGTTAGGGTTAGGGTTAGGGGTAGGGTTAGGGTAAGGGTTAGGGTTAGGTTTTGGGTTAGGGTTAGGGTAAGTGTAAGGGTTAGGTTTAGGGTTAGGGTTAGGGTAAGGGTAAGGGTTATGGTTAGGGTAAGGGTTAAGGTTATGTTTAGGGTTAGGGTTAGGCTAAGGGTTAGGGTTACGGTTAGGGTAAGGGTTAGGTGTAGGGTGGGGTTAGGGTTAGAGGTAGGGTTAGGCTTAGGGTAAGGGTAAGGATTAGGGTTAGGGTTAGGGGTAGGGTAAGGGTTAGGGTTAGGGTTAGGGTAAGAATAAGGGTTAGGGTTAGGGTTAGGGTAAGGTTTAGCATTAAGGTTAGGGTTAGGGTTAGGGTTAGGGTTAGGGGGTTAGGGTTAGGGAAAGGGTAAGGGTCAGGGTTAGGGTTAGGGTTAGGGTTAGGGTTAGGGTTAGTGTTAGGTTTAGGGTTAGGGCAAGGGTAAGGGTTAGGTTTAAGGTTAAGGTTAGGGTTAAGTGTAGGGTTAGGGTTAGGGTTAGACTATGGGTTAGGGTTAGGGTTAGGGTAAGGGTTAGGGTTAGGATTACGTTTAGGGTACGTTTAAGGTTTAGGGTTAGGTTTAGGGTTAGGGTTTGGTTTAGGTTTAGGGTTAGGGTAAGGGTAAGGTTTCGGTTTAGGGTTAGGGTTAGGGTTAAGTTTAGGGTTAGGGTTAGGTTTGGGTTTAGGGTTAGGGTAAGAGTGTTAGGGTTAGGGTTAGGGTAAGGGTAAGGGTTAGGGTTAGGGTTAGGGTTAAGGTTAGGGTTAGGGTTAGGGTTAGGGTTAGGCTAAGGGTTAGGTTTAGGTTTAGGGTAAGGATTAGGGTTAGGGTTGGGGTTAGGGTTAGTGGTAGGGTTAGGGTTAGGGTAAGGGTAAGGTTTAGGTTTAGGGTTAGGGTTAGGGTAAGGGTTAGGGATAGGGTAAGGATTAGGGTTAGGGTTAGGGTTAGGGGAAGGGTATGGTTAGGATTAATGTTAGGGTTAGGTTTAGGATTAAGGTTAGGGTTAGGGTTAGGGTAAGGGTAAGGGTTAGGGTTAGGGTTAGGGTAAGGTTTAGGGTTAGGGTTAGGGTTAAGATTAGGGTTAGTGTTAGGTTAGGTTTAGGGTTAGAGTAAGGGTAAGGGTTAGGGTTAGGGTTAAGTTTAGTGTTATGGTTAGGGTTAGTCTAAGGGTTAGGGTTAGGGTTATGATAAGGATTAGGATTTGGGTTAGGGTTAGGGTTAGAGTTAGGGTTAGGGTTATGATAAGGGTAAGGGTTAGGGTTAGGGTTAGGGTTAGGGTTGGGGTTAGGGGTTAGGGGTTAGGGTTAGATTTAGGATAAGGGTTATCGATATTGGTTAGGGTTAGGGTTAGGGTTAGTGTAAGGGTTAGGGTTAGGGTTACGGTAAGGGTTAGGGTTAGGGTTAGGTTTAGGGCAAGGGTAAGTGTTAGGGTTAGGGTTAGGGTTAGCGTTAGGGTTAGGGTAAGTTTAAGAGTTAGGGTTAGGGTTATGTTTAGGTTTAGGTTTGGGGTTAATTTTGGGTTATGGTTCGGGTTAGGGTAAGTGTTAGGGTTAGGGTTAGGGTTAGCGTTAGGTTTAGGGTTAGGGTTATGGTTAGGGTTAGGGTTAGGGTTAGGGTTAGGCTAAGGGTTGGGGTTAGGGTTAGTGTAAGGGATAGGGTTAGGTTTGGGGTTAGGGTTAGAGGAAGGGTTAGGGTTAGGGTAAGGGTAAGGTTTAGGGTTAGGGATAGGGTTTGGGTCAGGATTAGGGTTAGGGTTAGGGTTAGGGTTAGCATTAAGGTTAGTGTTAGGGTTAGGGAAAGGTTAAGGGTTAGGGTTAGGGTTAGGATAAGGATAAGGGTTAGGTTTAGGGTTAGGTTAAGCGTTGGGGTTAGCGTTAGGTTTAGGGTCAGCATTAAGGTTAGGGTTAGGGTTATGGTAAGCGTAAGGGTTAGGCTTAGGGTTAGGGTAAGGGTAAGGGTTAGGGTTAGGGTTAGGGTTAGGGTAACGATTAGTGTTAGGGTTAGGGTTAGGGTTAGTTTTAGGGTTAGGGTAAGTGTAAGGGTTAGGGTTAGGGTTAGGTTTAGGGTTAGCCTTAGGGTTAGGGTTAGGGTTAGGGTTAGGTACAGGGTTAGGGTAAGGGTAAGGGTTAGGGTTAGGGTTAAGGTTAGGGTTAGGGAAAGGGTAAGGGTTAGGGTTATGGTTAGGGTATGGGTACGGGTTAGGATTAATGTTAGGGTTAGGTTAGGGTTAGGTTTAGGTTTAGGGTTAGGGTAAGGGTAAGGGTTAGGGTTATGGTTAGTGTTAGGTTTAGGGTTAAGTTTAGGGTTAAGGTTAGGGTAAGGGTAAGGGTTAGTGTTAGGGTTAGGGGTTAGGTTAGGGTTAAGGTTAGGTTTAGGGTTAGGGTAAGGGTAAGGTTTAGGGTTAGGGTTAGGGGTTAGATTTGGGTTAGGTTTACGGTAAGGCTTAGGGTTAGGTTTAGGGTAAGGTTAAGGTTTAGGGTTAGGGTTAGGGTTAGGGGTTAGATTTGGGTTAGGTTTAGGGTAAGGGTTAGGGTTAGGTTTAGGGTAAGGGTAAGGGTTATGGTTATGGTTAGGGTTAGGGTTAAAGTTAGAGTAAGGGTTATGGTCAGTGTTAGGGTAAGTTTAAGTCTTAGGTTTAGGGTTAGGGTTAGGGTTAGGTTTGGGATTAGGGTTAGGATAAGAGTAAGAGTAAGGGTTAGGGTTAGGGTTAATTTCATACTTAGTTTTAGGGTTAGGGTTAGGGCTAGAGTTTGGTTTATGGTTAGGGTTAAGGTTGGGGTGAGGTTTACGTTAAGGGTAAGGGTTAGAGTTAGGGTTAGAGTTAGGATTAGCTTTAAGGTTAGGGTTAGGGTAAGGGTAATGGTTAGGATTAGGTTTAATGTGAGGGTTAGGGTTATGGTTAGGGTTAGGTTAAGGGTAATGATTAGGGTTTGGGTTAGGGTTAGGTTTAAGGTTAGCGTTAGGGTTAGGGTTAGGGTTAGGGTAAGTTTAAGTCTTAGGGTTAGGGTTTGGGTTAGGGTTAGGTTTAGGGTAAGGGTACGGTTTATGGTTAGGGTTAGGGTGAAAGTTAGGGTTAGTGTTAGGGTTAGTGTTAGGGTAAGTTTAAGTCTTAGGTTTAGGGTTAGGTTTATGGTTAGGTTTAGGGTATGGGTAAGGTTTAGGGTTAGGTTTAGGGTTAGGGTTAGGTTTAGGGTTAGGGTTAGGGTAAGGGTAAGGTTTAGGGTTAGGGTTAGGTTTAGGGTAAAGGTTAGGGTTAGTGTTAGGGTTAGGGTTAGGGTAAGGGTAAGTGTAAGGTTTAGGGTTAGGGTTAGGGTTAGGGAAAGGGTTAGGGTTAGGGTTAGGGTTAGGTTTAGGGTAAGGATTAGGCTTAGGATTATTGTAAGTTTAAGGGTTAGGGTTTGGGTTAGGGCAAGGGTAAGGGTTAGGATTAGGGTTAGGGTTAGGGTTAGGTTTAGGGTTAGGATTACGGCTAGGGTAAGGTTTAGGGTTAGAGTTAGGGTTATGGTTAGCATTAAGGTTAGGGTTAGGGTTAGGGTTCGGGTTAGGTAAAGGGTAAGGTTTAGGGTTAGGGTTAGGGTTAGGATTAGGGTAAGGATAAGGGTTAGGTTTAGGTTTAGGGTAAAGGTTAGGGTTAGGGTTAGGGTTAGGGTTAGCATTAAGGTTAGGGTTAGGGTTAGCTTAAGGGTAAGGGTTAGGGTTAGATTTAGGGTTAGGGTTAGGTTTAGCGTTAGGGTAAGGTTAAGGGTTAGGGTTAGGTTTACTGTTAGGGTTAGGGTAAGGGTTAGGGTTAGGGTTAGTGTTAGGGTGAGGGTTAGGGTTAGGGTTAGGGTAAGGTTTAGGGTTAGGGTTAGGCTTAGGGTTAGGTTTGGGGTTAGGGTAAGGGTTAGGGTTAGGGTAAAGGTTAGGGTTAGGGTTAGTGTTAGGGTTTGGGTAAGGGTAAGGGTTATTGTTAGGGTTAGGGTTAGTGTTAGGTTTAGGGTTAGGGTTAGGGTTAGGGTTAGGGTTAGAGTTCGGTTTATTGTTAGGGTTAGGGTAAGGGTAAGGGTTAGGGTTAGGGTAAAGTTTAGGGTTACGGTTAGGGTTAGAGTTAGGGTAAGGTAAGGGTTAGAGTTAGGGTTAGGTTTAGGTTAGGTTTAGTGTTAGGGTTTGGGTTAAAGTTAGGGTTAGGGTTAAGGATATGGTTAGGGTAAGTTTAATGCTTAGGGTTAGGGTTAGGGTTAGGGTTAGGTTTATGGTTAGGGTTAGGGTTAGTGTTAGGGTTAGTGTTAGGTTTAGGGTTAGGGTTCGGGTAAGGGTAAGGGGGAAGGTTAGTGTTAGATTTAGGTTTAGGTTTAGGGTTAGGGTATGGGTGAGGTTGAAGGTCAGTGTTAGTGTAAGTGTTAGGGTAAGGGTAAGGGTAAGGTTTAGGGTATGTTTATTGTTAGGATTAGGGTTAGGGAAAGGGTAAGGGTTAGGGTTAGGGTTAGGGTTGGGGTTAGGGTAAGGATTAGGGTTAGGGTTAGGATTAGGGTAAGGGTTAGGGTTAGGGTTAGGATTAGCATTAAGGTTGGGGTTAGGGTTAGGTTAAGGGTAAGGTTTAGGGTTATTGTTAGGGAAAGGGTAAGGTTTAGGATTAGGGTTAGGGTTAGGATTAGGGTTAGGGTTAGGGTAAGTGTTAGGGTTAGGGTTAGGTTTAGGGTTAGGTTTAGGGTTAGGGTTAGGGTAAGGGTAAAGTTTAGGGTTATGTTTAGGTCTAGGGTTAGGGCCAGGGTTTGGGTTAGTGTTCGGTTTAGGCTAAGGGTTAGGGGTACGGTTAGGGTTAGGGTTAGGGTTACTGTAAAGGTTAGCGTTAGGGTTAGGGTTAGGTTAGGGTAAGGGTAAGGGTAAGGTTTAGGGTTAGGGTTAGGGTTAGGGTTAGGGAAAGGGTAAGTTTAGGGTTAGGGTTAGGTTTAGGGAAAGGATTAGGGTTAGGGTTAGTGTAAGCGTAAGGGTTAGGGTTAGGGTTAGGGCAAGGGTAAGGGTTAGGGTTAGGGTTAGGGTTAGGGTTAGGTTTGGGTTAGGGTTACGGCTAGGGTAAATGTTAGGGTTAGAGTTAGGGTTATGGTCAGCATTGAGGTTAGGGTTAGGGTTAGGTTAAGTGTAAGGGTTATGGTTAGAGTTATTGTTAGGGTTAGGGTAAGTATAAGGGTAAGGATAAAGGTTAGGGTTAGGGTTAGGTTAGGTTTAGGGTTAGGTTAGGGTTAGGGTTAGTGTTATGGTAAGGGTTAGGGTTAGGGTTAGGCTTAGGGTTATGTTAGGGGTTAGGTTTAGGGTAAGGGTTAGGGTTAGGGTAAAGGTTAGGGTTAGGGTTAGTGTTAGGCTTAGGATAAGGGTTAGTGTTAGGGTTAGGGTTAGTGTTAGGTTTATGGTTAGGGTTAGGGTTAGTGTTAGTTTTAGTGTTAGGTTTAGGGTTAGGGTTGGGGTAAGAATAAGGGTAAGGGGGAGGGTTAGGGTTAGGGTTAGGGTAAGGGTTAGGGTTAGGGTTAGGCTTAGGGTTATGTTAGGGGTTAGGTTTAGGGTAAGGGTTAGGGTTAGGGTAAAGGTTAGGGTTAGGTTTAGTGTTAGGGTTAGGATAAGGGTTAGGGTAAGGGTTAAGGTTAGGGGTAGTGTTAGGGTTAGGGTAAGGGTAAGGGTTAGCGTTATTGTTAAGGTTTGGGTTAAGGTTAGGGTTAGGGTTAGGGGTAGGCAAAGGGTTAGGGTAAGGGTTAGGGTTTGGTTTAGAGTTAGGGTTAGAGTTCGGGTTAGGGTTTGGGTTAGGGCAAGTGTAAGGTTTAGGGTTAGGTTTAGGGTTAGGGTTAGGGTTAGGGTAAAGGTTAGGGTTACGGTTAGGGTTAGAGTTAGAGTAAGGCTAAGGGTAAGATTTAGGGTTAGGTTTAGGTTAGGTTTAGGGTTAGGGTTATGGTAAGGGTAAGGGTTATGGTTAGGGTTAGGATTAGGGTTAAATTTAGGGTTAGGGTTAAGGTTAGGGTTAGGGTAAGTTTAATTCTTAGGGTTAGGGTTAGGATTAGGTTTAGGGTACGGGTAAGGTTTAGGGTTAGGGTTAGGGTTAGGTTTAGGGTTAGGGTTAGGGTAAGGGTAAGATTGAGGGTTAGGGTTAGTGTAAGGGTTAGGGTAAGGGTAAGGGTAAGGTTTAGGGTATGTTTATTGTCAGGTTTAGGGTTAGGGAAAGGGTAAGGTTAGGGTTAGGGTTAGGGTTGAGGTTTGGGTAAGGATTAGGGTTAGGGTTGGGGTTAGGGTAAGGGTTAGGGTTAGGTTTATTGTTAGGGTTAGGGTAAGGGTTAGGATTAGGGTTAGGGTTAGGGTTAGGGTTAGTATAAGTGTTAGGGTTAGGTTTAGGGTTATGGTTAGGTTAAGGTTAGGGTTAGGTTTAGGGTTAGCATTAAGGTTAGGGTTAGGGTTAGGTTAAGGGTAAGGGTTAGGGTTATTGTTAGGGTAAGGGTAAGTGTTAGGATTAGGGTTAGGGTTAGGGTTAGGGTAAGTGTTAGGTTTAGGTTTAGGTTTAGGGTTAGGTTTAGGGTTAGAGTTATGGTAAGGGTAAGGGTTAGGGTTAGGTTTATGTCTAGGGTTAGGGTTAGGGTAAGGGTTAGGTTTAGGGTTATTGTTCGGTTTAGGGTTAAGGTTAGGGTTAGGGTAAAGGTAAGGGTCAGGTTTAGGGTGAGGGTTAGGGGTTAGTGTTATGGTTTGGTTTAAGTTTATGGTTAGGGTAAGGGTAAGGTTTTGGGTTATGGTTAGGGTTTGTGGTTAGGGTTAGGGTTAGTGTTAGGGTAAGGGTTAGGGTTAGGTTTAGGGTAAGAGTAAGGTTTAGGGTTAGGGTTAGGGTTAGGTTTCGGGTTAGGGTTAGGGTAAGAGTAAGGGTTAGGTTTAGGGTTAGGTTTAGGGTAAGGGTAAGGGTTAGGGTTTGGGTTAGGGTTAGGGTTAGAGTTAGTGTTAGGGTTAGGGTAAGGGTAAGCGTTAGGTTTAGGGTTAGGGTTAGGGTAAGGGTTTGGGTTAGAGGTTAGGGTTAGATTTAGGATAAGGTTTAATGATAGAAGTTAGGGTTAGGGTTAGGGTTAGTGAAAGGGTTAGGGTTAGGGTTAGAGTTAGGATTATGGTAAGGATTAGGGTTAGGGTTAGGGTTAGGGCAAGGGTAAGTGTTAGGGTTAGTATTACAGTTAGCCTTAGGGTTAGGGTAAGTTTAAGAGTTAGGGTTAGGCTTAGGTTTAGGTTTAGGTTTGGGGTTAAGGGTTAGGGTTAGGGTTAGGTTTAGGGTTAGGGTTAAGATTAGGGTTAGGGTTAGGCTAAGGGTTAGGGTTAGGGTTAGGGTAAGTGTTAGGGTTAGGGTTGGGGTTGGTGTTAGAGGAAGGGTTAGGGTTAGGGGAAGGGGAAGGGTTAGGTTTAGGGTTAGGTTTAGGGTAAGGATTAGGGTTAGGGTAAGGATTAGGGTTAGGGTTAGGTTTAGGGTTAGGGTTAGCATTAAGGTTAGGGTTAGGTTTAGGTTAAGGGTAAGGGTTAAGGTTAGGGTTAGGGTAAGGGTAAGGGTTAGGTTTAGGATTAGGGTTAGGGCAAGGATTATTGTTAGGGTTAGGTTTAGGTTTAGGTTTAGGGTTAGGGTAAGCGTTAGGTTTAGGTTTAGGGTTAGGGTTAGGGTTAGGGTTAGGGTTAGTTATAGGGTTAGGGTTAGGGTTAAGGTTAGGGTTAGGGTTAAGGTTAGGGTTCGGGTTATGGTTAGGGTTAGGGTTAGTGTTAGGGTCAATGAAAGGGTAAGGATTAGTATTAGGGTTAGGGTTAGGGTAAGGGTTAGGTTTAGGTTTACGGTTAGGGTTAGGGTTAGTGTAAGGATTAGAGTTAAGGTTAGGGTTAGGGTTAGGGTAAGGTTGAGGGTTAGGGTTAGGCTAAGGGTTAGGGTTAGGGTTAGGGTTAGGGTAAGGGTTAGGGTTTGGGTTAGGGTTAGGGTTAGAGTTCGGTTTAGGGTTAGTATTAGGGTAAGGGTAAGGGTTAGAGTTAGGGTTAGGGTTAGGGTAAAGTTTAGGTTACGGTTAGGGTTAGAGTTAGGGTAAGGCTAAGGGTTAGAGTTAGGGTTAGGGTTAGGTTAGGTTTAGGGTTAGGGTTAGGATAAGGGTAAGTGTTATGGTTAGGGTTAGGATTAGGGTTAAAGTTAGGGTTAGGGTTAAGGTTAGGGTTAGGGTAAGTTTAATGCTTAGGGTTATGTTTAGGATTAGGTTTAGGGTACGAGTAAGTTTTAGGGTTAGGGTTAGGGTTAGGTTTAGGGTTAGGGTTATGGTAAGGGTAAGGTTGAGGGTTAGGGTTAGTGTAATAATTAGGGTAAGGGTAAGATTAAGGTTTAGGGTATGTTTATTGTTAGGATTAGGGTTAGGGAAAGGGTACGGTTTAGGGTTAGGGTTAGGGTTGTGGTTGGCGTAAGGATTAGGGTCAGGGTTAGGGTTAGGATAAGGGTTATGGTTAGGGTTAGGGTTAGCATTAAGGTTAGGGTTAGGGTTAGGTTAGGGTTAGGGTTAGGGTTAGGGTTAGGGTTAGGGTTAGGGTTAGGGTTAGGGTTAGCATTAATGTTAGGGTTAGGGTTAGGTTAAGGGTAAGTGTTAGGGTTATTGTTAGGGTAAGGGTAAGGGTTAGGATTAGGTTTAGGGTTAGGTTTAGGGTTAGGGTTAGGGTAAGGGTAAGGGTTAGGGTTAGCATTAAGGTTAGGGTTAGGGTTAGGTTAAAGGTAAGGGTTATGTTATTGTTAGGGTAAAAGTAAGTCTTAGGATTAGGGTTACGGTTAGGGTTAGGGTTAGCATTAATGTTAGGGTTAGGGTTAGGTTAAGGGTAAGTGTTAGGGTTATTGTTAGGGTAAGGGTAAGGGTTAGGATTAGGTTTAGGGTTAGGTTTAGGGTTAGGGTTAGGGTAAGGGTAAGGGTTAGGGTTAGGTTTAGGTCTAGGGTTAGGGTTAGGGTTAGGGGTTAGGGTTAGGGTAAGGGTTAGGGTTAGGTTTAGGGTAAGACTAAGGTTTAGGGTTAGGGTTAGGGTTAGGTTTCGGGTTAGGGTTAGGGTAAGAGTAAGGGTTAGGTTTAGGGTTAGGGTTATGGTAAGGGTAAGGGTTAGGGTTAGGGTTAGGGTTAAGGTTTTGGTTATGGGTAGGGGTAGGCTAAGGGTTAGGGTTACGGTTAGGGTAAGGGTTACTGGTAGGGTTGGGGTTAGGGTTAGAGGTAGGGTTAGGGTTAGGGTAAGGGTAAGGGTTAGGGTTAGGGTAAGGGTAAGGCTTAGGGTTAGGGTTAGGGTTAGGTTAAGGGTTAGGGTTAGGGTAAGGATTACGGTTAGGGTAAGGGTTAGGGTTAGGGTTAGGGTAAGGGTAAGGGTTAGGGTTAGGGTAAGGGTTAGGGTTAGGGTTAAGGTTAAGGTTAGGGTTAGTGTTAGGGTTAGGTTTAGGGTTAGAGTAAGGGTAAATGTTAGGTTTAGGGTTAGGCTTAGGGTTAATGATAGGGTTATGATTAGGTTTAGGCTAAGGGTTAGGGTTAGGATAAGGGTTAGGGTTTGGGTAAGTGTAAGGGTTAGGGTTAGGATTAGGGTTTGGGTTGGGGTAACGGTTGGGGTTAGGGGTTAGGGTTAGATTTAGGATAAGGGTTAGGGATAGGGGTTAGGGTTAGGTTTAGGGTTAGTGTAAGGGTTAGCGTTATGGTTAGAGTTAGGGTTATGGTAAGGGTTAGGGTTAGGGTCAGGGTTAGGGCAAGGGTTAGTGTTGGGGTTAGTGTTAGTGTTAGCGTTAGGGTTAGGGTAAGTTTAAGAGTTAGGGTTTAGGTTAGGTATAGGTTTAGGTTTGGGGTTAAGGTTTGGGTTAGGGTTCAGGTTAGGGTAAGTGTTAGGGTTAGAGTTAGGGTTACCGTTAGGTTTAGGGTTAGGGTTAAGTTTAGGGTTAGGGTTAGGCTAAGGGTTAGGGTTAGGGTTAGGGTAAGGGTTAGGGTTAGGGTTGGTGTTGGGGTTAGAGGAAGGGTTAGGGTTAGGGTAAGGGTTAGGTTTGGGGTTAGGGTTAGGGTAAGGATTAGGTTTAGGGTAAGGATTAGGGTTAGGGTTAGGGTTAGGGTTAGCATTAAGGTTAGGGTTAGCGTTAGGTTTAGGGTCAGCATTAAGGTTAGGATTAGGTTTAGGGTAAGGGTAAGGGTTAGGTTTAGGGTTAGGGTTAGGGTAAGGATTAGTGTTAGTGTTAGGGTTAGGGTTAGGCTTAGGGTTAGGGTTAGTGTAATGCTAAGGGTTCGACTTAGGGGTAGGGTAAGGGGTAGGGTTAGGGTTAGGGTAAGAGTAAGGGTTAGGTTTATGGTTAAGGTTAGGTTAAAGGTAAGGGTTAGGTTTAGGGTTAAGTTTAGGGAAAGGGTAAGTGTTAGGGTTAGGGTTAGGGTTAGGGTTAAGGTTACGGTTAGTGTTAGGGTTAGGGTTAGAGTAAGGGCAAGGGTTAGGGCTAGGGCTATGGTTAGGGTTAGGGTTAGAGTTAGGCTAAGGGTGAGGGTTAGGGTTAGGGTAAGGGTTAGCGTTATTGTTAGGGTTAGAGGTAGGGTTAGGTTCAGGGTAAGGGTAAGTGTTAGGGTAAGGGTTAGGGTAAGTGTTAGGGTTAGGGTTAATGTTAGGGTTAGGGTTAGGGTTAGGTTCAGGGTTAGGGTTAGGGTTAGGGTAAAAGTTAGGCTTAGGGTTAGGGTTAGGTTTAGGGTAAAGGTAAGTGTTAGGGTTAGGGTCAGGGTTAGCGTTAGGGTTAGGGTAAGTTCAAGAGTTAGGGTTAGGTTTAGGTTTAGGTTTAGGTTTGGGGTTAAGGTTTGGGTTACCGTTCGGGTTATGGTAAGTGTTAGGTTTAGGGTTAGGGTTAGCGTTAGGTTTAGGGTTAGGGTTAAGGTTAGGGTTAGGGTTAGGGTTAGGCTAAGGGTTAGGGTTAGGATTAGGGTAAGGGTTAGGGTTAGGTTTGGGGTTGGGGTTAGAGGAAGGGTTAGGGTTAAGGTAGGGTAAGGGTTAGGATTAGGGTTAAGGTTAGGGTAAGGATTAGGGTTAGTGTAAGCGTAAGGGGTAGGGTTAGGGTTAGGGCAAGGATAAGGTTTAGGGTTATGGTTAGGGTTAGAGTTAGGGTTAGGGTTATGGCTAGGGTAAGTGTTAGGGTTAGAGTTAGGGTTATGGTCAGCATTAAGGTTAGGGTTAGGGGTAGGGTTAGGGTTAGGGTTAGGTAAAGGGTAAGGGTTAGGGTTAGGGTTAGGGTAAGGATAAGAGTTAGGTTTAGGTTTAGGGTAAGGCTTAGGGTTAGCGTTAGGGTTAGGGTTAGCATTAAGGTTAGAGTTAGGGTTAGCGTAAGGGTAAGTGTTATGGTTAGGGTTAGGGTAAGGGTAAGGTTTAGGGTTAGGGTTAGTGTTAGGGTTGGGGTAAGGATTAGTGTTAGTGTTAGGGTTAGGGTTAGGGTTAGGTTTAGCATTAGGGTAAGGGTAAGTGTTAGGGTTAGGGTTAGGTTTAGGGTTAGGTTTAGGGTTAGGGTAAGGGTTAGGGTTAGGCTTAGTGTTAGGGTGAGGGTTAGGGTTAGGGTTAGGGTAAGGGTTAGGGTTAGGGTTAGGCTTAGGGTTAGGTTTGGGGTTAGGGTAAGGGTAAGGGTTAGGGTTAGGTTTAGGGTTAGGGTAAGGGTAAGGGTTAGTATTAATTTTAGGGTTACTTTTAGGGTTAGGATTAGGATAAGGTAAGCGTTAGGGTTAGGGTTAGGGTTAGTGTAAGGGTTAGGGTTAGGGTTAGGGGTAAGGTTAGGGGTAGTTTTAGGGTTAGGGTAAGGGTAGGGTTAGTGTTAGGGTTAAGTTTAGGGTTAATATTAGGGTTACGGTTAGGGTTAGGCTAAGGGTTAGGGTTAGGGTTAGGGTAAGGGTTAGGGTTTGGGTTAGGGTTAGGGTTAGAGTTCGGCATAGGGTTAGGGTTAGGGTTAGAGTTCGGGATAGGGTTAGGGTTAGAGTAAGGGTAAGGGTTAGGGTTAGGGTTAGGGTTAGGGTAAAGTTTAGGGTTATGGTTACGGTTAGAGTTAGGGTAAGGCTAAGGGTTAGAGTTAGTGTTAGGGTTAGGTTATGTTTAGGGTTAGGGTTAGAGTAAGGGTAAGGGTTATGGTAGGGTTAGGATTAGGGTTAGGGTTAGGGCTATGGTAAGGGTAAGGTTGAGGGTTAGGGTTAGTGTAAGGGGTAGGGTAAGGGTAAGGTTTAGGGTATGTTTATTGTTAGGATTAGGGTTAGGGAAAGGGTAAGGGTTAGTGTTAGGGTTAGGGTTGGGGTTAGGGTAAGGATTAGGGTCAGGGTTAGGGTTAGGGTAAGGTTTAGGTTTAGATTTAGGATAAGTGTTAGGGATAGGGGTTAGGGTTAGGGTTCGGGTTAGTGTAAGGGTTAGCTTTAGGGTTAGAGTTAGGGTTATGGTAAGGGTTAGGGTTAGGGTTAGGGCAAGGGTAAGTTTTAGGGATAGTGTTAGGGTTAGGGTAAGTTTAAGAGTTAGCGTTAGGGTTAGGTTTAGGTTTAGGTTTGGGGTTAAGGTTTGGGTTAGGGTTCGGGTTAGGGTAAGTGTTAGGGTTAGGTTAGGGTTAGCGTTAGGTTTAGGGTTAGGTTTAAGTTTAGGTTTAGGGTTAGGCTAAGGGTTAGGGTTAGGGTTAGCGTTAGGTTAAGGGTTAGGGTTAGGGTTGGGGTTGGGGTTGGGGTTAGAGGAAGGGTTAAGGTTAGGGTAAGGGTAAGGGTTAGGGTTAGGGTTAGGGTTAGGGTAAAGGTAAGTATAAGTGTTAGGTTTAGGGTTAGGTTAAGGTTTGGCGTTAGCATTAGGTTTAGGGTCAGCATTAAGGTTAGGGTTAGGTTTAGGGTAATGGTAAGGGTTAGGGTTAGGGTTAGGGTAAGGGTAAGTGTTAGGTTTAGGGTTAGTGTTAGGGTAAGGATTAGTGTTAGGGTTAGGGTTAGGGTTAGGTTTAGGTTAGGGTAAGCGTAAGGGTTAGGGTTAGGTTTAGGTTTAGGGTTAGCCTTAGGGATAGGGTTAGGGTTACGGTTAAGATTATGGATAGGGTTAGGGTTAGGGTCAATGAAAGGTTAAGGGTTAGGGTCATGGTTAGGGTTAGGGTAAGTGTTGGGGTTAGGTTTATGGTTATGGTTAGGGTTAGTGTAAGGATTAGGGTTAGGGTTAGGGTTAGGGTAAGGTTTAGGGTAAGGGTAAGGTTTAGGGTTAGGTGTTAGGGTTAGGGGTAGGTTTAGGGTTAGGGTAAGGGTTAGGGTTAGGGTTAGGTGTTAGTGTTAGGGTTAGGGTTAGGGTGAGGGTTAGAGTTCGGGATAGGGTTAGGGTTATGGTAAGGGTAAGGGTTAGGGTTAGGGTTAGGGTTAGGGTTAAGGTTAGGGTTATGTTTCTGGTTAGAGTTAGGGTAAGGCTAAGGGTTAGAGTTAGTGTTAGGGTTAGGTTAGGTTTAGGGTTAGGGTTAGAGTAAGGGTAAGGGTTATGGTTAGGGTTAGGATTAGTGTTAAAGTTAGGGTTAGGGTTAAGGTTAGGGTTAGGGTATGTTTAATGCTTAGGGTTAGGTTTAGGATTAGGTTTAGGGTACGAGTAAGGTTTAGGGTTAGGGTTAGGGTTAGGTTTAGGGTTAGGGCTATGGTAAGGGTAAGGTTGAGGGTTAGGGTTAGTGTAAGGGTTAGGGTAAGGTTAAGGGTAAGGTTTAGGGTATGTTTATTGTTAGAATTAGGGTTAGGGAAAGGGTAAGGGTTAGGGTTAGGGTTAGGGTTGGGGTTAGGGTAAGGATTAGGGTCAGGGTTAGGGTTAGGGTAAGGGTTAGTTTTAGGGTTAGCGTTAGCATTAAGGTTAGGGTTAGGGTTAGGTTAAGGGTAAGGGTTAGGTTTATTGTTAGGGTAAGGGTAAGGTTTAGCATTAGGGTTAGGGTTACGGTTAGGGTTAGGGTTAGCATTAAGGTTAGGGTTAGGGTTAGGTTAAGAGTAAGAGTTAGGGTTATTGTTAGGGTAAGGGTAAGGGTTAGGGTTAGGGTTAGGGTAAGGGTAAGGGTTAGGTTTAGGGTTAGGGTTAGGGTAAGGATTAGTGTAAGGGTTAGGGTTAGGGTTAGGTTTAGGTTTAGGGTTAGGGTAAGCGTAAGGGTTAGGGTTAGGGTTAGGTTTAGGGTTAGGCTTAGGGTTAGGGTTAGGGTTAGGTATAGGGTTAAGGTAAGGGTAAGGGTAAGGGTTAGGGTTAGGGTTAGGGTTAGGGTTAAGGTTAGGTTTAGGGTTAGGGTTAGGGTCAATGAAAGGTTAAGGGTTAGGGTTAGGGTTAGGGTTAGGGTTAGTGTAAGGATTAGGGTTAGGATTAGCGTTAGGGTAAGGGTTAGGGTTAGGTTTAGGGTTAGGGTAAGATTTAGGATTAGGTGTTAGGGTTAGGGTTAGGTTTAGGGTTAGGGTAAGGGTTAGGGTTAGGTGTTAGGGTTACGGTTAGGGTTAGGGTGAGGGTTAGGGTTAGGGTTCTGATTAGGGTTAGGGTTAGAGTTAGGGTTAGGGATAGTGTAAGGTTAAGGGTTAGGGTTAGGGTTAGGATTAGCGGTTAAGGTTAGGCTTAGGGTTAGAATTAGTGTATGGATTAGGGTTAGGGTTAGGTAAGGGTAAGTATTAGGGTTATGGTTAGGGTTAGCGTAGGTTTAGGGCAAGGGTTAGGGTTAGGGTTAGGGTTAGGTTTATGGTTAGGTTTAGGGGTAGGGTAAGTGTTAGGTTTAGGGTTAGGGATAGAGTAAGGGTTAGGGTTAGGGTTAGGGATTGGGTTAGGTTTAGTGTTAAGGTTAGAATTAGATTTAGGGTAAGGGTAAGTGTAAGGGTTAGAGTTAGGTTTAGGGTTAGGTTAGGTTTAGGGTTTGGGTTAGGGTAAGGGAAAGTGTTATGGTTAGGGTTAGGAGTAGGGTTAAAATTAGGGTTAGGGTTAAGTTTAGGGTTAGGTTTAGTGTTAGCGTTAGGGTAAGGCTAAGGTTTAGGGTTAGGTTTAGGTCTAGGGTTAGGGTTAGGGTAGGGGTTAGGGTTAGGGTTAGTGTTCAGTTTAGTGTTAAGTTTAGGGTTAGGGTAAAGGTAAGGGTTACAGTTAGGGTGAAGGTTAGGGGTTAGTGTTAGGGTTTGGATTAGGTTTATGTTTAGGGTAAGGGTAAGGTTTAGGGTTAGGTTTAGGGTTTGGGGTTAGGGTTAGGGTTAGGGTTAGGGTTAGGGTTAGGGTAAGGGTTAGGGTTAGGTTTAGGGTAAGAGTAAGGTTTAGGGTTAGGGTTTGGGTTAGGTTTGGGTTAGGGTTAGGGTAAGGGTAAGGGTAAGGGTAAGGGTTAGGTTTAGGGTTAGGGTTACGGTTATGGTTAGGGTTAGGGTTAGGCTAAGGGTTAGGGTTACGGTTAGGGTAAGGGTCAGGGGTAGGGTTGGGGTTGGGGTTAGAGGTAGGGTTAGGGTTAGGGTAAGGGTAAGGTTAGGGTTAGGGTTAGGGTAAGAGTTAGGGTTAGGGTTTGGGTAAGGATTAGGGTTAGGGTTAGGGTTCGGTTGAGCATTAAGGTTAGGGTTAGAGTTAGGGTTAGGGTTAGGGAAAGGGTAAGGGTTAGGGTTATGTTTAGGGTTAGTGTTAGGGCAAGGGGAAGGGTTAGGTTTAGGGTTAAGGTTACGGTTAAGTTTAGGGTTAGGCTTAGGGTTAGGCTAAGGGTTAGGGTTAGGGTTTGTGTAAGGTTTAGGGTTAGGATTAGGTTTAGGGTACGGCTAAGGTTTAGGGTTAGGGTTAGGGTTAGGGTTAGGTTTAGGGTTAGGGTTAGGGTAAGGGTAAGGTTTAGGGTTAGGTTTAGGTTTAGGGTTAAGGTTAGGGTTAGGGTTAGGTTTAGGGTTAGGGTTAGGTTAAGGGTTAGGGTTAGGGTTAGGGTTAGGGATAGGGGTTAGGGTTAGGGTTAGGGTTAGGGTTAGGGTAAGGATTAGGGTTAGGGTTAGGGTTCGGTTGAGCATTAAGGTTAGGGTTAGAATTAGGGTTAGGGTTAGGGAAAGGGTAAGGGTTAGGGTTATGTTTAGGGTTAGTGTTAGGGTTAGGGTTAGGGCAAGGGTAAGGGTTAGGTTTAGGGTTAAGGTTACGGTTAAGTTTAGGGTTAGGGTTAGGGTTAGGCTAAGGGTTAGGGTTAGGGTTAGTGTAAGGTTTAGGGTTAGGATTAGGTTTAGGGTAAGGGTAAGGTTTAGGGTTAGGATTAGGGTTAGGGTTAGGTTTAGGGTTAGGGTTAGGGTAAGGGTAAGGTTTAGGGTTAGGGTCAGGTTTAGGGTTAAGGTTAGGGTTAGGGTTTGGTTTAGGGTTAGGGTTAGGGTAAGAGTAAGGGTTAGGGTTAGGATTAGGGTTAGGGATAGGGTTAGGGTAAGGGTAATGGTTAGGGTTAGGGTTAGGGTTAAGGTTATGGTTATGGTTAGGGTTAGGCTAAGGGTTAGGGTTAGGGTTAGAGTAAGGATTAGGCTTGGGGTTAGGGTTAGAGGTAGGGTTAGGATTAGGGTAAGGGTAAGGGTTAGGGTTAGGTTTAGGGTTAGGTGTAGGTAAGGGCTAGGGTAAGGATTAGGGTTAGGGTTAGGGTTAGGGTTACCATTAAAGTCAGGGTTAGGGTTAGGGTTACGGAAAGGTTAAGGGTTAGGGTTAGGGTTAGGGTAAGGATAAGGGTTAGGTTTAGGGTTAGGGTAAGTTTTAGGGCTAGCGTTAGGGTTATGGTTAGCATTAAGTTCAGGGTTAGGGTTAGGGTATGGGGAATGGTTAGGGTTAGCTTTAGGGTTAGGATAAGGTTTAGTGTTAGGTTAGGGTTAGGGTTAAAGTTAGGGTTAGGGTTAAGGTTAGGGTTAGGGTAAGTTTAAGGCTTAAGGTTAGGGTTAGGATTAGGTTTAGGGTACAGGTAAGTTTTAGGGTTAGGGTTAGGGTTAGGGTTTGGTTTAGGCTTAGGGTTAGGGTAAGGGCAATGTTTAGGGTTAGAGTTAGGGTTAGGATTAAGGTTAGGGTTAGGGTAAGGGTTAGGGTTAGGTTTACGGTTAAGGTTTATGTTAGTGTTAGGGTTACTGTTAGGGTTAGGGTAAGGGTAAGGGTTAGGGTTAGGGTTAGGGTTAGGGTTAAGGTTAGGTGTAGGGTTAGGGTAAGCGTTAGGGTTTGGGTTAGGGTTAGGGTTAGAGTTAGGGTTAGGGTTAGGGTAAGGGTAAGGTTTAGGGTTAGGGTTAGGGTTAGGGTAAGGATTAGGGTTAGGGGTTAGGTTTA